>CACRXK020002433.1:0-43305 GCA_902702795.2 Paramuricea clavata | reverse complement strand
CCCCCCCCTCCAACATTTAAATTGTTACTTAGTTGGAGTAAAATAGGTAATGGTACAAGTACTGGTGTAAGACATTGTGTAGCCTAAATAATAAGAGAACCAGTATTCAAAATGTTTGTAGTTACTCCGACTCCTATCATGAACTGCATATACGTAATAGACTATCGTTATTCATAACAGTATATTAATTCACCTTGTATTCAATAAGCAAGTACAGAACATTTAACAAAATGTGCTCGCTTCCACAAGGCATATAAGCGACAAACGTGCAAAGTTGACCACCATGTGTTTTCCTATGAATATGCCACCCATAAATATTATGCCACATGTGGGCTATATTTTCCCCTTGGAAAATAAAAACACGTTGGCTACGGTATATATACTGTAATAATGTTTATGAGTTAAAATGATTTTTAAATATTAAACCCCATACCTATCTTTAAATCTCCATTTATTAAATGACTTGGTTATTTTCACAATGCACCATTTGTAATGACGTGTTTATTGCGTTTATATTGTTTATATAAAGTTTACCGCACTTGAAATACCGCTGACTTGTACGTATTGCAGTTGCAGATTTGTACGTATCTTGTCTATGATATAGTGCCGACCATCGAAAGCTAGTAATACAAAATAAACGCGATGTTTCCACAAATACTTCAAACAAATATATTTCCGGCATGCAATCATGCAAGCCTTTCGCGGCGAAATTGAAACCTATCCACTATATAGGCCTATATATATTGGTTAATTATATTAAATTAATTAAGAGTATATTAAATGAGTAGCCTATATAGTTTAGTGTCCCCTTACACTCGGGACCTCGACGAAGAACAGTCCGTTAATGGTGGTTTCGAAAACGAAGACCTACGAAAACGAAGACCGAAGACCTAAGATGGGTCTTCGTAATTACGAAAACGAAGACCCACTACGAAAACGAAGACCCATCTTTGTTTTCGTACTACGAAAACGAAGACCCTAAAATATTTATTTACATTGTTTTCGCGAAAATAAGCGTAAAAGTGTCGCGAAAAATTTCCGATAAATTGCTGGAAAAAATTAAGGAATAATAATATGTTATGGTATATATGTCAATATGATCACAGAGTAGAGACATACAGAGACGTAACTAGTGTACCCACTTTTTTGTGCGCATGCTCGGCAAGTTACTAGATGCATGCATCTGATTGGATGACGACCTGATGACGACTCACTTTAAACTTGCTGAGCACGCGCAGTTGATCATTTTTCGCCCGGTCGCCTGAAAAAAAGTGGGTACATGATAACGTAATCTTCCGCAGTGTTTACAACGGTCAGTTACGTCTCTGTATGTCTTATCTACTCTGTGATATGATCAAGGAAAATACGATTCAGCAATAAAAATAGAATCACTAGAAACCTAAACCAGTATTCAGTAAATCACTCAAGTATTTTTAATATAGTCAAAGGCAAACATCAGACAAGTAACTAAATAATTTTAAAATGTAAAATGTCAACAACAGAATGTCAGAATTACAATTGCAAAATTTACAATGTTAACAAATATTCGACATGTATTTATTTAATTGCTGTACTACTGTCAATGTCTGAGCAAATCAGTTAAGTTTGAATCAGTAATACCACGGTCAATAGAACCACCAGAGTACGTACATAGTACACACAGATGTCTCAGTGATTCAAGTTAATTTAGCGTAAGGGATTTTTCCAGTATACGCCGTGTTCTTAGGAAGTGCCCTAACGAGAGGTATAGTCAACCCCCTGAAAACATATTGAAATTTAAACGCTTATTTTCGCGAAAACAATGTAAATAAATATTTTAGGGTCTTCGTTTTCGTAGTACGAAAACAAAGATGGGTCTTCGTTTTCGTAGTGGGCGCGAAAACAATGTAAATAAATATTTTAGGGTCTTCGTTTTCGTAGTACGAAAACAAAGATGGGTCTTCGTTTTCGTAGTGGGTCTTCGTTTTCGTAATTACGAAGACCCATCTTAGGTCTTCGGTCTTCGTTTTCGTAGGTCTTCGTTTTCGAAACCACCAGTTGCGGTGTGCTTGCCATGTTTATAAAAATGTTTAATAAGACCAAAGATTGTCGATTTTGATATGTGAAGATATAGCTATATCTTCAACATTTATTCCTTACCTTAATTAAACAGAAAACATTGTTTTCAGCATCGCATACAGTATAACATAGTACTCGTACCACAGGCATTAAAATACGGAATTTTTACAAGGACACACTTTGCCTTCAGAGGCGTATTTTTGGTATAAATGGCGAAGCCACAAGTTTAGCGTCAAAGACGCGAGCTTTTACGGGGTCGCTGAAATGGCATTTCCAGAGTTCTGAGAACAGAATTTGCAAAATCTTTGGCCATTTTGCGTGGATTACATTAATATATTTTCAGTTTAATATATTTTCAAGTGCACACTTTTCAATTTACAAGGGCACATTCGCCTTTTACAAGGACACAAAGTGTGTACAAGGACACGCTATTTTAATGCCTGGTTGCAGGATTTGAATGTTGTATTGTCATGTGTATTATTCAAATAAAATTGTATTGTATTACGTCAGGAAGCTTTGAAGTTTCTGTCCTCGCGCATGTCGCATTACGCATGTTGGCCGCCATTTTCCTAGCCAGTCAATGTCATTTTCTGGCCAATAAACACGTTGTACTGGCTGGCTGCTCCGCCTTCTGGCCAGTACACTGTATATTTTTGCATAAAAAAACGAGGACACGTTGCACCGCTTAGTGGCCCTTCTGTTACTGATGAATTGATCTTCATTCCGTGGCCCTGCTGGGGGACGACAAACAATGCCACGAATTTTAACACACTGTATTACAGCATAATGCAGTCTGTACACAGGCTAGGTCACTACAGGGTGTGTCAAAAAAGTGCACAGTTCTAAAATGCCCGCTAAACTGAAAATTCCGCAACATTTTTTACAACTTTATGTTAGTATGGATAGTTTGGGGACTTCTGGTATCTTTATCACAAAATTATTCTGAAGAGTAGATTTTCGGCAGCAGGGCTGTTGTTTGAAACCACTTAAAAATGGCTTGCACATAAAAAATGATTGGTTTGAAACGCGATTTGAATTCATAGGGTGCAAATATAGAAGGTGTTTTGTGCATAAAACAAGAACAACAAAAGAATATCATGAGAATATCTATTGTATTTGAAGAGTGTTTTCTTCCAATATGGCTGCCATATCTTTCTCTTTTATAAATCTCAAGGGAATAAGGGATTGATTGCAAACATAGAAATTTAAGTTTTTTAGCTTTGCTTAAACAAACAAACAAACAAACAAACAAACAAACAAACAAACAAACAAACAAACAAACAAACAAACAAACAAACAAACAAACAAACAAACAAACAAACAAACAAACAAACAAACAAACACCCAGATTTTCGTATCTCGAAAGTCACAAGTCTTAATTTTTTCAAGAAAATTGGAATTGCATCTCCCTACAAATGGACACCAAAACGACAGTGCAAAGTTACCGAAACAACAGTATTGGTGTTATAGATGTTAACATATTATATATAATAATAATATGTAGCAAACCCTCTGTACTGTAGACGTCATTTAAGACTAAACCACGGGCTTTAGGACCAATGTAATTTGACAACATAGTATCCTATATAAAAAATAAAGTGTACGGCTCCTGAACTGTTCAATATCTTGCTTGACACAGCTTCTATAAATCCATAAATACATTTACATGTTATGCAAATACTGTAATAAATATTTTCAAAATCCGCCATATTTATTTACATTAGAACCCAAGCTTCGGGCTCACACGAAATATTATATACGTCGGTGATTTTCACTAATAATAAGAGGGTAAGATCATCCAATTATTTCATCGTTCGAAGCGAGAGGAAACCATGCTTCCATATATGGCACAAACATGTCCCCAACTTCCTTATATGGTACAAACGTGTCCCCAGAATCAGTTATCGCGGCTGTTATAATGTCATAAGATTCCTCACGCTCGGAACGATTTAACAGGTCACGTGGTACAGAACCCAGACAGCTGATTGGGTTAGCGACTGACAACGCCCACTTTGATCCTGCCCTCTTATTATTAGTGAAAATCACCGACGCGATGTTCAGGAACTAAAGCACCGTCTGCATTAGATAATTTTAGGACTAAGTCATTCAGTCTTAGGATTCAATCATTCATTAGATGAATTAGATTATTCATTTTTGGATTCGGTCATTCCTTCTTTCATTTCTACATTCAACGCATTAAAGTTGTGCATCTCAAAAATTGTACACGAACTATTGTATTAAGGAAGGGACAAATGTTGTGACTAACTGGAAACTTCATTTGCCTGATTTACAAAAAACAAGCTATCACTAGATAAAGTATTGATGCATGTAAATTATTAATCAGGCATTCAGTATTTTTGCAGGCCAGGAAAAGCAAGAAAAACTAGATGGCGCTTTCCTTCAAAATCTGCTATTTTTATAAATTGTCTGCTACCCGCGTTTATCAGACTGATAACCCAAATCGCCATGATATATTATATCATTGAATTTTCTTTAGTAAAAGCAGCCGTAATCGTGGTTTGCCTATAAATATGATGGATGACAAACATGGACCACCGATTCGTAAAAGGAGTGCGACAGCAGACTATCCACGGCCCCAGCCCCACAATATGATGAGGGAAAGAGCACCATCGGCCAAACTGGCAAACAAATCCCTCGTTACTAAAATAAACGATAAACCATCCAATCCGATTCCAGACGTGGTTCCATCTCACGAAACACAAACATCATCAGAAGTCACAAATGGAAAAAGTTATACGAAAATGGAAAATGGTGATAAAGTATCCGAGATGGCAAATGGTGAAATTAACCACACCAAAGATGTGAGAGCAGGGAAATACGAAATTCCGAGTTCTAAAGTTGACCATACAGTTGCAAAAGTCGAGGAAAGATGCGAAGCCTCAACTTCCAAAATAAATAATCCCAGTACCAAACTTGATGGTCTTGGAACAGTTGAAGACGTAAAAGTGCAAGTTCAACGCCCTGCCACTGGGGTTTCGTTAATTAGCAACGAGTCCACTAGTTCTCGCTTTACAGATGATGCAGATTTAATAACCAACCTGGAAGTCAACTTTGTGGATTCTAGAGGTAGAATTAAACGTAAATCCTCGATGAGCCGTTCCGAAAAGGAAGCCCTCGGCATCCTTGATGAGGTAATTCGAGTATTTGATGATGTCGATGACAATTTAGACGAAGCCAGCCCAAGTGAAAGCAAAACTATTGGAGTAAAACCAGACACTTCCGACTTTGATCCGTCCTATGAAACAATGGCCGATATTAAAGAAAGCCTGATGGATCGAGATGATGTGAAACCAAACGGTGTACACGACAGCAGTAACTCGAATTACAATTTAACGACTTCTACATTACAACAAAAGCACGTTGGAAATGAACTTGTGCCTCCCACGCAGCCAGAACCGGTGTATGCAAAACCCGATAAACGTGGCAACAATACTACCTCTACAATTAATCCTGACGAATTAACCACACCGCGTTCAACTGCACAAGTAGCACCTGAAAAATCTCCAGTTGTACCACCTAAAAGATTTGTAGCAGAGGCAGATAACTACGAGATCAAATTTTCTCCCTTGAGAAAAGCCTCCCCTTCGGCCTCCCTTTCTAAATCCCTTAACAATTCGATCTGGGCCAACGCAAATGAAATTCCAAGCCCTAAACGTAAACAAGTGCAGGATAACAACGATAACTTCAGTTTAAAGCGAGGTCAACTGTCAGGTCCGGTACCTATAAACATCGACGACAATTACGTGGAACCTCCGCCGGATTACGACCCAAACACAACGCTGAGTTCAATCGCTAAATCGACGACCGATGACTCGTTCATCGATACATGGGGTTCCATGACCAGTAGCTCTACAAGCGGGAGTCGGAAAGTGAAGAAGGAATTCAGACCGGAAGTACTGAAAATGATCGACAAGAAGAAAACTGAGAAAGAGGAACAGAAAGAAATCGAGGGCAGAAAGTTTGATGGCCTAGTAAACCGCTCGTTTCGAATGAGAGAAGCTTCTCTAAAGGAAACTGCCTCGAAGTCAGCCGTGAAAGAAGACACAGCAAAAGAAAGTGAAATAGAGAGCGACTATACCTCCATAAAGAATGAAGCTGATCTTTGGCTGCAAGGCTACGAACGTATGCGCGCCAGCTCTGAAGGGAAAAAGGAATTAGCCTTAAAATCAAGATCGAATAAGACGACCAAAGTTCCAATTGATAACCAGAACGAGGAGACATCCATAATAAAAGTTGAGAATGGTTTGCCATCAGACACAGTACTCCCACTGTCAGAAACTACCCAAGCAGTTTTAAATCAAACACGGGCTTCTGATGACCTGAAAATTGCAAACGACAGTCTTGCAACTGTAGCAACAATGAGCGAAGTGCGCCAAACTACAAAAAATGAAGAAAACGACTCATCCGATGACGAAGACTTGATTCGTCTCATGGAAACCGGAGTTAGTGCAGAAAATTCAACAGATTCCTCTTTTCCAAAGCCAGAACGCTTTGGATACGTGCCCCGTGCTTTGCGCATGAGTTTTGGTCAAAGCTGGGAGGGAATACGAAAAGATAGACGTGAGTGGAAATCAAAAGAAATGAAGCAAGCTACTGCTCAGTCTCCACGTAAGGGAGGCAAAAAACTCTCCAACAGGTTTGATGACCAAGAAGCACGAGTAGAAATGCTGTTTTAGAAAAACCCTTGCGTAGATATAGACAGAAGCATGAAATATATATTATATACTCCGTATACGTCTTGCAGAAATATATAGCACAAATATACTTATATATATCATCATCCTTCTAATCTCATTTCACGGTACCGAAAAGATGGCCGCTTTTTCATTTAACCAAAATTCCTTGCCTGTGCTAGTGATTAACACTGAACCTCACACAACAGGCCATTTCCGGACGGTCGAATGCTCACAGACAATAACGTGAGAGCGAGGCTTAGGTCAAAGTTGCAATGATTCTATAACTTGGCAGACTGATCATGAGCGCCATTGAGCGTAATTCATAAATGGCGTATTGTAATAGGATAATTTAACTTATGAAAAACGAAAGTTGTTACGACTGTGAACCATTTTTTTAATCTTTGCGAATATCATTTCGAAATGTTAACAAGTTTTCCGTTTTTCGATATGTTGTTATCCAGAGGTATTAAATTCTTTAAATATGCAAATCAGATATTTTTGGACGTCAAATCACAAAAGATTTACACTGAATGATAAATGTCCTAGTGAGTAATAAACACAATTACTTCACATGGAAAACAATTATCGAATTCTGCGTCATTGCATTGTTGCAAAGGTTTGTGCCATTTTGTAAATCTCTGGTGATAAATAAGATTTCTACATTGTAAGTTTGGATATTCTAAACAAGTTTACTGTTCCAAGAACGAGATGTACACGACATCGAGAAAACTAAATGCTGGTTAATTTATTTCAAAACGTTTCACAATTTAATGCTGGTTTATTTTAGAATGATGTTTCAAAGAAACCAAAAATAGATAAACGATTTTTCATCACATCGGTACAAGATGGAATTACGCTTAAATGTACCACTGCCATCGTTTTCGGTATAGTGATTGCATGTTAACAGCAACATGTTTGTCAGGTTAGAACGCTACAACAAAAAGTTTTCCAATTATTCCGCTGAAGGGTTAGCCTGCATGCAGGCTGCCGAAGGGCCGGCCTTTGTTCGAAACTTTGGAGGATTCACTTTTAACTTTTCTAGTAATGTGAAGTTTTAAGTCTTTGTGCCAAAGTTACCATGCACGAGATTTATTTACTTGCTATACTACCATTCCCAATCCGTGTAGTTGTGTCAGTTTTGGCCGTAATAAAAGGCCAACAACCAATGATTATACACTAATTGCAACCTGCATATGCAATTACAAACAAAGCCTCGATATCTGCTCATACCTATATAGAAGGTTTTACTGTACAAAATATTTCACTGTTGGGCCCATAGATATATGGTTGGCCCATTATAAGTCGTCGTGCCTGGATTATTCATTTGACTATTGCCTATATGACAACCTCAACTGAAATATTTGTATCTTCAAATATTTACCTTGCATATATATTTATCTCAAATAGTTTACCTTGCAGCAATAAGTGTCACTTGAGGCCTGAAACTATGTCTGTAAAAGATTAAACCGTCCGATTAGATCAGCCAAAACCCGCAGTCTAACACAAAATCTTACACAGAGCTGCACTTTAAGTAAAAAATCACATTTATACACTGAAAAAGCATGAGGTCAAGGGCAAGGATTTCTTTAACGAATATATAGAAATAATCCTGGACATCATCTATATACTTAATTTCATATTTTATATAGGACTGTATAGCGATAATTATATAATGATATTATATACACATTTTCAATCAGGGCCGCCGAGAGGGGGTGGGGAGGTTGGGGCAGCGCTTTTCTCGGCCCCCAGATCAAAAGCCCCCCAGATCAAAAGCCCCCCCAAGAAAGGAAGGCCGGGCCCCGCCCAACCTCTCGGCGGCCCTGTTTTCAATATGCGCGACGTGTCCACTATTATATAGATAAACGATACTTGGGACAAGGTGGAGTTGAACGCAATAATCATAATATCATTAATTAGCTGTACGTATTATTATATATGGACATTGGACGCATTTTAGAGTAATCATCAAATAACAATTTATTATCACATGAGATCGGACTCGTATACGACTGGCGATATCGTATTATAGCTTACAGCCATATATATACAGCTATTTCAATTAAGGTTGTCCCCCGAGCAAAGCGGAAAAGTCGAATACGAGCGCGAAAGGCTGCTGGGAATCGCTAATAAATTCATTCATTCCCAGCAGTCTTTCGCGCTCGTATTCGACTTTTCCGCTTTGCTCGGGGGACAACCTTAGGGACCGGTCATTATTTATGGCGGGGGTGGCATCGAAGACAAAAGGGTTGGGTAAACAAAATTTTGAGTGAGTAAAAGGTTGGGGTATTTATTTTTTTGTTTATATTTGTTTATATTTATACTTTTTAATGGTTGGATCAGCAAAATGTTTACCAAGAAAAACATTTCTCTTCGGTGCCACCCCCTGCCATAAATAATGACCGGTCCCTTAATTGAAATAGCTGTATATAATGAGAGCGAATATAGTTTGTTTAATAACATAGACTAACAATGTATTCATAGTCATAGAATTTAGGAATCATACAAAAGAGACCAATTGTTTCCGCGATGTGACTCTTTTTGTTTCCAAAAATTACTTTATGTGACATAAGCAGCACACAAGAAAGAGAAAATACTGGCACGACCAAACAAACAGACTAAATTTGGAAATCCGTTGTCTACATTATATATACAGTTAATTAAAAGAGCGTTTTATATGCAAAAGTCAGTCGACTTTTGAAACCATGTCGGAATAGTATTCGCCAAATCAACCAATAGCAATGTTTAATCCATTGAGCTCCGCGCTCTCCCCTTGCCGAGTAAATAGTCTGGCGTAATTAGACATGCAGACTGGCATAAAACAATAAAGTAGGGAGCATTGGGGTGCTTCAATCGAGTTTCTATTGGAGGCTTTCATGAGGATTTCATATTGATGTATCAACCACAACGCTCCGGTGGTGTTGCCGATATGCTAGAAAAAGGCTTTTTACAATGTCGTGTTATTGGTTGGACAGGAAACATAATTATTGTGTAGGTATAATTTGGTCGTCAACGAATGTGATCGCCTCGAGTGCTCAAACGACCTAGAAATTATTAAAAGATTTTGGCAAGATACGTTTCACATTAATTTTCACACCAAAAGGCATTTCGGTGTGAAACTTGATGCATATATTCAAAAATGGCGCATTCAAGAATTCAAAAAGATTCTTCACCATGCATTGTTAATTTTAGATTAATATCCAACCATTGTTCTGTCAAATATGGCGAAACCTATAATAACAGGTTTTTTCGATGTTTTGTTAGGTATTTATAATTTAGCTCCGTTCATGTTGTTGATATAGGGACCTTTAACAAGCAAGGTGATAGCCTACGTCATAGACTTTACGAGCTAGGGTCCACGTACGTATAGGCTAGCAAGATGGCAACATGACGATTATGGTTGCAGTTGTGGCAACGGAAGTACGTTCCTAAAATACTGTATTCTATTATAATTAATTTGCTCACACGAATCAATTCATTTGATGAATTCTTTAAAAACTTGACTTCTTGTTGAATGTACCAATCACCTTTGGCTTTGGTGAAAGTGCTCTCAAATACACGAAGTTCCAGATAATTGGTCAAAATCTCAAACGAATTGGTTCGTGTATAAGCAAATGAATTGACGCCGTTAGAAGTCCTTACGTCACGTCACTGTCAAACAATGAATATTTGACCCACATTGAATTGCGCATACCCATGGGCGTACCGGAAGGAAAAAATTAGGGGGGCGGAAAGAAAATTGCCCGACTTTTCGTGATTGTGCCCGACTAGTATCGAAAAATGTTTTCCGGAAAAATTATTTTTTTGATTTTGATGGTTTTACCCAGGCACATTTTGGCCTCTGCTATAAATCTTTGTTTAAATCCTTGTTGGTATATATTTATTAACTACCCCCTGCGATGTCAACCTGATAATAAGTACTATTTAAAGCACGAACAGGAGTGCTTTATCAGATATAAAACACAAGAGCACAGCTCGAGTGTTCTATATCTGATAAAGCACTCCTGTTCGTGTTTTAAATGGCTTAAAAAACGACCCATCTTATGAGTTCATTGGCGAAGTAATTTTAAAAATAAACATCGTCTAAGCCGAGAAAATCAAAGCTAAAGTTTCTGTAAATGAACATGATTTTTTATCAGATACAGGGTGTATAAAGAAAACGCAACCTTGGAATTTCCTAAGAAATCCACTTTGCAATTCTTAAGCACTTAAGATTTTAGGTTCCTGGGAATTGAAATCGAATTGCTAATAGATCATATTACTGTTGTTGTACTGTTTAAATAAATGGCATAGTACAAAACATGGACTGGACTGGCCTGGACTGGACTGGACAGTTGTTACTGGACTGATTTTTACATTTTCTCTATTCTTGACTTGCATGTCAGCCGCCATGTCAGGTGGCATAAATATTTTATCACAGAATAAATATACCATGTCATGTCTATTTTGTGATTTTATTAATGAACATTGTCTGGTGTGTACCAGGAGGAGATTGGTTTCAAGTCAAGAATATAACGTTTTGCACCTGAATTACTTTTGATTTTCGGAAATTGAAATACTTTACCTTCGCCGATGACCTCACTTTATAACTGGAGTGAAATCTCAAGAAATCCCAGTAAGGGGCCGACGATTTAACTTTTGAGGGAGGGGGGAGGGGGTTGGAGATTTACTGCTGGAAGGGAATTTTATTCTTGATATGGGGTCGTTATGTGCAAGATTATTTTCCCCTATCCCAACACCATGTACGATATTTTTTTCCACTCTCTTTCGTAGCATTTTTTTTTCAATAGCTTATACTATTTAGATTCTTTAATTAATAATAGTTAACGTTGCGTTTTCTAGCTTCATGCATTGCTTTTAATAATACATATTGCTATGAGGTATAAGATTTGGTTCAGGGCCTCTTTACGGATGTGTAACTGGAGGGGACATATTTAGCGGGGGACCTGGAGAAGTTCCAGTCGGCAAGTCTGTATCACTGCAGCTACCAGCATATATATGCATGGTTTAACTAATAAGTATACGCCATAGGGCAGCAGATCAGGCCAATATTAACTAGGATTCTGAGACAACCGAGTCGACCACCGAAGGTGCAAGCCTTTAGAGGGGTCTGGGGGCATGCCCCCCCCCCAAAAAAAAAAAAATTGTGGATTTTGTGAAGCTCAGATAAGCTATTTCCAGCATTTTCAGGAGTTTTCCAACAAGAAATTAACCTTACACTAGTCTCCGAAAATCAAACTAGCTGATCTTCTGGGACTGATCAAATCGATCCCTGCAACCATGCTGTTTTGCAACATTTTTTCCCCCACCAAATACTGGGGCAGGATATTTTTCCCCCAGTTTGTTAGTGCAGGCATTTTCTTTTGTTCAGAATAGCCTTGAAGGAAATGTTTTTTTTAAAAATCACCCCCTCCCCCATCCCCCTCAAAAGTTAAATGGTCGGCCCCTAAGTAGAATAGAATAGAATACCAAACATAAACTACTTTGTAGCCTGCTCGGATACGTATTGCCATGGTCGTAGGAAGATCTTGGGGGGGCTCAAATTCATATATTCATGTTCGCAGACCGTAAAAACAATCAAATTCAAAAGAAGTAAATGATGCAGCACACAAATATATGAATATGAGCTCCTGCCCCCCCCCCCCGCCAATTATCTATCTTTCTATGCCCATGGCCATGCAGATTGGAACATCAAAATTTAATACGTATGCGAGCAGGATACCCATAGCAAAGACAGATAAGTAGTTTATGTTTGGTATTGTATTCTATTCTATTCTATTCTACTTACTGGGGTTTCTTTCGCTTTAAGAGATTTCACTCCAGTTATAAAGTGAGGTCATCGGCGAAGGTAAAGTATTTCAATTTCCGAAAATCAAAAGTAATTCAGGTGTAAAACGTTATATTCTTGACTTGCAACCAATCTCCTCCTGGTACACACCAGACAATGTTCATTGATAAAATCACAAAATACTTGACACGGTATATCTATTCTGTGATAAAATATTCTTTTGCGCCATGCCACCTGACATGGCGGGTGACATGCAAGTAAAGAATAGAGAAAATGAAAAAATCAGTCCAGTCCAACTGTCCAGTCCAGTCCAACTGTCCAGTCCAGTCCAACTGTCCAGTCCAATCCAGTCCAACTGTCCAGTCCAACTGTCCAGTCCAGTCCAGTCCATGTTTTGTACTATGCCTAAATAAAGGCATAAATTTTGCTTTATGCACTCGCGTGTGCAGTAATTTTGACAGTTGTGCTATTTTAAATTCCCAGGCACCTAAAATCTCTTGTCCTTTAAGTGCATATGACATGAAATTTCTTATTTTCTTAAATGAAAGAACTCTTTAAGTTGTAGTGTAACCTATTTTTCAGTTTCTTGTTTTTATGGTTTGTTCCCGAGATATTTCAATTTGTTTGATATGTAAATGAGTGTGAATATGTCCGCTAATTTATGACGTCATGTTGGTTGCAAGCTCAACTTACACTCAACTTAAATGTTTTAACTCTAAAAACTGTTGATATCAGGTCACGTTTTTCTCCAGTGTTTCATCACATTTACCAGTGAGCGAAGTTTGAAATTATCATCTTGGATGATAGCAGTGATATTCAACCATTTTAAAGAGCTTGCAACCAACATGACGTCATAAATTAGTGGACATATTCACACTCATAAACATATCAAACAAATTGAAATATCTCGGGAACAACCCATAAAAACAAGAAACTGAATAATAAGTTGCACTACAGCTTAAAGAGTTCTTTCATTTAAGAAAATAAGAAATTTGATGTCATATGCACTTTAAAACAAAGTCGATTTCTTGGGAAATTCCGAGGTTGCGTTTTTTTTATACACCCTGTATAAAACCATCGACACGGCAGTGATTTTCTTTGTCTTTTCCTCATGAATTATTAATGAGTTTTTAATATAAATTATTGGCTTCGGAGGATGAGGCAATCTCGTATCCAGAGCAATGCTTGTGCACGGGCTAGGATGGCATTGGCTCTGCAGGGGAAATTGACAACCGGAACCCCTAAATTTAGGGGTTCCGGTTCTTTGTCGGCATGCACGATTGATAAACGTTAACCAATCATGCACAGCACAGGAAAAATTCCATTTCCCCAGAGCCAATGCCATCCTAGCCCGCGCACAGGCATTGCTCTGGGTACGAGATTGAGGATGAGGCTGAATTCTGGAACTCCCCATTCCCACGCGTAAATTAAAAAACTCCAGCAAAGTTGACGTTGGAAAAACACACAAAATTAAAAAAAAAATCAGGCAAAAATTGACGTTGGAAAAATACATGAAATTCCGTATTAAACGGCTCAAACTGAAAATTCCGTTTTCAAAAAAATTCTTATTCTGTTCAGTATACTAAAAATTCCATATTCCACAAAAAGTGAAAGAATTTCCCTTTCCAAAATTCCGCTTCATCCCTCGAATTAGCTGAAAAATATTCTGATTTTAAGTATAGTAGCGAGCCGGCCAATGGCAATGTCAATGAGATGAGATTGTTCTATTGATTATGAATACTTATGTGCAAAAGGTACATTAGCTTTTTTAGAATTTGCCTATATCAACTAATTGTTTGGGGACACTAGTGGATTTAAAATTCACATCTATAAAACAACTATATACCTGGATACAAAATTCTGTTTTAATTGGTATACTGTAATTCTATCTGTTAATTACATTTCGAGATTGGCCCTTTGAATCCCCAGGAATTGCATGGTCACAGACCACTTGTATAGTAACTTCAGTAGTTTTCAATTTCTTGTAAGATTGACAAATACGTTGTTCATCCATAGATATCTTATATATTCACTAGATAGTGCATCTAATTATTCTGCAATTCAAAAATTGAAGCCGTGATTGCAGACTCAGGATATTTCCATGAAATGAGAAAAGTCGTATGTTTTCTATTTCTTAAACAGGGAACTTAAACATTAAGTTAATCCTATTCCAAATACATTTTCAAACTATTCAAATATTGTTGTTTTTTAAGCGTTTATTAGCGAGTGAGAAACTTCAACATGGCCGCCATCTATTCAAATGGAGGTAAGCGTATCTATGTGTTCATCCGGTGAATGTAAAAGGCCGTGCGAAATGGCATGCGAATTACGCTGCGAATTTTAAAATGCATGTTCTTGTATTTTCACCACACGGGAAATTGTTTTAACAAATCAAAATCTGCAATCGATATTCGGTGCAATTAGTTTTTAATAATCTTAATGAGTATAATCACAAAGATGACAACGAATGCGGAATGACTGCGGAAATGGCAGGATTAGGGTAAAGATTAGGTTGGGGTTAGAGTTAACAATATGAATTAACATAATTTTATTTTTAACCTTGACTATACCTTTCTCACAAAAGATAATATACATGCAGTGCTTACACATTTGGTTTTGCCTTTGGTAACCAAAAATTCCAGTGAAGCCGGTTGACTATAAAATCCCAAGGCAATGTCTCTTCAGACAATTCTATAGACTAGGCCAATATGCATGCACTAGAGCACCTACCAAGTAAGGTTTATTAAAGGGTTTGTATTGGTCAAGAAATGGCCACACGTGGTTTCGCAATATCTGTAATTTAAATGATGCGTCGGCATGTTTTGATTGTGTAAATGACGAGTTCATGGTGTTCCGAAGTGAAGACTGTAAAGATGGGCAGAAACAAGAATGGATTTTTTGCCAAGCAATCCGAGCCAGGATCTGGAAGGTGAGTTCAATACTTCATCTAGGTTAAGTATTCCTCTGATAATGAACGAACGATTTTTCATACTAATAACTTAAGTCGAGTTGTTTTGAACAAGAGCCGATAAAGTTATAATGAATTTAGAGAACGACTTTATCAGTGCATGCGAAGCTATCAACAGCCAGGGCACTGATACAGTTATACATCAATGCAGGACGGGGAAGCGCTGGTTGTGTTCTGGTTAATATATACATATGTTGTGCATAGTATATTTCATGCGCGTCAGCCTTAAGTTGGAACTAGGTAGCTAAATTAGTATAAAAAAGGCAGAAGTTCAAATTCGTTTATAACGGCACGTTAGCAAACACGAACAAAGAGTTTTATCCTTTCCACGATCGAGGTCATGCTTTGTGATGAGTTGATGGTATGAGTTGAAGATTTGCTATGCGTTCCAATAGAATAATTTTGATTTAAGTCCTGGCTTGCATTATAATGACGAGGGATGCATTATAATGACGAGAAATAATTATGCCAATTTCTGGGGCGAATAAATGTCTGTCAATCTTCATCAAAATATCAAAATATCAAAAACTACATAATCACCTAATCTAAGACTAAGTGAACAAATTGATAAAATGTAGAAGCAATGAAGCAGCAATATACCGTTTCAAACTTAAAATAAACTTCGATTTGAACAAATTTTAGCACTATTTGGGAATAGAACAGCTTACAAATACCCGAAACTGCATTTGATACGAGACGCGAGATTGTTTACGATTGTTACGGTTCATTAAGAAACCCTTCAAACATAACCTCCATATCGGCCACTGCAAACTGCTTGATATTACGCAATCGTGCAGCTCGAGGCTGCCGAAGATTTGAGTTTGAGCCATAATAAAAATATATATCATATTTTTTGCAATATAAAAATTAGCCCTAGGGCTAGAATTACAGTGGTTTTTTTTCGAAAACGATGGATAAAATTCATTGGTTTATACAAAGCCAGTTGTTTTTCATTGAAGCAATATTCCCAGCCTTATTACCATAGCTAGAGACAATACTATAAGCACTTGACTAATTATATGGCGCTACATGCATATATAGTGTTTCCCTAAAACGGTTTGACTGCTATAAGCCAATGGTGTACGTTTCAAGCAATATTCTCAAGCCTCATTGCCATAGAATACCATAGAGACGATATTAGCACTGGTCTATGCAGGGCTTTTTATAAATATTCTAATAAAGTCAAAGAGACCATGCAGAGCGTGAGATTCTGGTATAACAACTTAAAAGAGACGTGACTGCTCGCTTGCATAGCCATATATAGTGGCTTCTTATTGTATACTGATAGGCAAAACTTCGCTGTTTTTTGGCTAAAGCGAATTTGAAGAGAGGATAAAATTCTTAGAACAAAACACTACGTAACAGAAAACAAAACTCGTCTTCTCAGAGCACGACAGAAATGCATAACTGAAAGGAACTGTACAGCGTAAAATAAAATACGTACAATGAAACAATACCGAAGAGAGTGTAACCTAATTTGAACTTATATTACAGGTGGATTGAAAGCAATCCAAGACACCAAAACGGCGGCGGTCATGTTGCCTTTGTTGGTGTCAAATTAATTAAATGAAAGATAATGAGATTCTTTTGATGAAATACCACCAACATGGCCGCCTTGACGTAATGTGCAATCGACGTATTGTATATAATATAAACTTTAGCAAAGCCAGCCATGCATTCGCCAGTAGGGTATCGCAAACAATGAACATAAATAGAACAGAATGTTCTCGTACCGCTTGGTGATTATTTTGGTCAACAAATCAATAATCAGACGTTGTATAAGTATTGAAAAATATAGATCAGAATGACTTGGGTGATTTTATTACCTTTTTCGAAAAACAATGTTTATAAATTAAGTCGAAAATTCAGTTGTTTACAACACTATTTGAACATTTAAAAACGCAGGATTTTAACCGAACAATTTTTGACAAAGGTAAAACGGTAACAACATATTTCCAGATATTATATATTACAGGTCGAAACCGCTAACGGAGTTTTTGATTTTACAACTCTATTTTAACAGCTTTTACACCAATTTTGCAATATAAACAATTATTAAACTTGTGCTCTTTAGCAATGATTTAAAAGAAAGCAAATTAACCACTAGTCACGTATTCACCAAAGCAGTAAATTAAAATCTGGCGTTTGAAGTTTACGTTTGGCGCATAAATTTCATACTTGAACTGCTATGAGGGCTTGTATAGTCGTTAAAGCATGAAATTTATACGCCAAACGTAAACTTCAAACGCCATGCAAGTCTTAATTTACTGCTTTCGCGAATACACGACCAGAGTTAATTTGTTTTCTTAAATCATTGTTAAATACCACAAGTTTAATAATTATTTAATATATTTCAAAGCTGGTGTAATAGCTGTTATAATAGAGTTGTAAAATCAAAAACTTCGTTAGAGGTTTGACGTTTGCCGTAAACGTCAAGCTAAAACTCTCTATTTAGTCTTTCACATTTTGCTTTCCTAAATTCTTGCCGAAGAGGAAGCCATTTTGGTTTCCGAAATAACGCATTGTATTAATGGAATGACGTGATGGCGTGCAATAATCTATTCTCATATTGCACCCGTTGACGTCCATAGTGCAATACTTTAACCCGTATTGCATCATTGATGTTACAACTCGTATTTGGTCAGCCATTCAAGATACCAAATATCGAAAATAGATTGTTAGAGGCAAAGATGATTGCACGTGCATGCCTTTCGTTTTTGCGTGATATTGGCGCTTGGATGAAGACCCTCAGCGCGGAGACGTTTATATGTCGCGCATTACTAGTCATTTAAAATGGGCAAACAGACAAACGCATCCTCCCAGTGGCTTCTTACAAATACAAGCAATTAAGATAAAATTTACAGCATGTAAAAGTACACTGACCGATTCCTTGCACTCAATTTCATCTCCCTTTCAATTTTTTCTATTTTAATCTCGTAGAAAATCGCACCACCAAGCCACCAGAAGGCCACCATATTGGACAGTGCAAGAATTCGAAGATGACAAACCATATATGGAACTATGCTGGGAGGCTGAACAAGATGCTCGATTTCTGCTTGGCATATCCAACGACCGGACCAGTTTCACAATGCGAGCTGAACCGGTAATACCAGCAGGTCAGAGGGCTCGGTCGCCCTTGGGAAGCCCATTGAAAAAATCGTACACACAAAACAGGGAAATTAAAACTGAGTCAATATACTCCCAATTTAAAAACAACCGGACCTCGTTTTTGGACAATCGTACGTCGTTTCTTCCATATCGTTCAGCAAAAAAGGACATTTTGAGCAAGCCATCCCGTAGTGAAAAACGATTGTCCACGGCAATTTTAAGCAAACCATCAACTCCCAGGAGAAGCAAAACACCAGCCTCCAGATGTAAATCGGATAGCGAAGCTTACAGTTATTCTCAAGACTACAACACTGGGACATTAACACGAGATGATGATATCGATCATCTGGAGGATCTGAGATTATCGTTGTTGAGCTGGACCACAACAACGCACGAGTCTTTCGTAGCGAGTGCTGGTATTCCAAATGAACCACGTAGCAGCCCTACGAAACCTCTTCATAGATCAGTAAGCGACATCAGTATGAATAGATATCGCCATGAGAGCCCAAGAAAAACTCCAGAAAGACGGCAGGAACTGGGAAATTCACCCTCATTTCCTTACAGTGGAAGAAGCTCGAGGCTTGAAGATATAGAAGGGACGGACGATGAAGTTGCCCGTATAACGGTATGTACACAGCTATATATGTTAATTAATGTTGTCTGAAGGCGGTTGTCAATGCATGTAGAATGTTCGTTTTCTCACAGTTTGTGCAAATATCAAGGAAGCGATTTAGCACTCTCCTGCTTCATGCCACTGTATGCAACTGTCTCAGCCAATAAGAATTGAGAAACTTTTATCATGTACTTTGTATCTTATCGACGTTTTCACCAATATTCACATACCCATATTTAAATATTAATGCTGGTGGATTACAATTATTAATTGCACAACAGTTTAAGGTGCAGGAGTCCACTATTAGTTTGCTTCAGTACAAACATTACAAGGCAACAAATGGTGGTACTGGAAATACGTGCGCAGAATACAGAAGAAAAGTATAGGAATTGAAAAAGTATAGGAATTGAAAAAGTAAACATTTCCCCTTGCTGTCTTAGCTGCAGTATTACAGTAATGTAAGTGATCTCAGTCCTCTAGCCTGCCCAGTGATGAAGAATTGCTTTCTGGCAATTCCCAAATAGTTTGGAATATCTATCACTGAACCAGGCTTCTAAAGTAGGCATCATCATCTAACCCTGGTCGTAATTTCGAACTGTTGTTCTGCATATGGCACCCTTCAATTGTGTGCGAATTTTATACATTTATTTAGACCTGCCCAGGAGGAGCCTGTGTACAGCCGTTACTCTCGACGAAACGCGCGAGACGTCTGTGAGTTGGATGCATAATCCTTGTTCAGGTCACGTGGATAGTTCCCAGATTTGGGGACCGGCCTCTGATTGGACAGTGCTTTATTTGAATAATTTATGACAAATGAAGCTATTTCATTGGTTAATTGATAATTAGCATGCGTTTAAAATAACAACACAAAAATTTTAAAATTCCTGATCAAGAATCAAGATTTCCTTCGGGGCATACAAAGGTTTGAAAGACTTGAAATACAATCTTAAAAACGATACACCAGAAATATATTGCATATATTTCTCGATGACGAGATTTGTTTTGAGTGCGAACAATGCTGAACGATGATCATTGCTGGCAAGTCCGGTGCACAAGCTCATTTCTTGGCGTACATAGACTACATATATATGGCGTATATTTGTTTACAAAGACAAAGTATTAAATATAAACACAACTGGTTATTCAAAAGGTGCGTTTTAAAGTAATTAAAAGTTAACTGGCCAAGTAAGACGAAGTTAAACACATTACATGTAAAGAAAATGCTTTATCGCGAGGGGTCGGGATATATAAACAGATTGTCAATTTATTAAATTGTCAATTATAAATTGTCAATTCTTGATCAGGAATTTTAAAATTTTTGTGTTGTTATTTTAAACGCATGCTAATTATCAATTAACCAATGAAATAGCTTCATTTCTCATAAATTATTCAAATAAAGCACTGTCCAATCAGAGGCCGGTCCCCAAATCTGGGAACTATCCACGTGATCTGAACAAGGATTATGCATCCAACTCACAGACGTTCTCTCGCGCGTTTCTTCGAGAGTAACGGCTGTACACAGTTACCCAGGAGCAGCTGTGACAAAATGCAATTATGAGCAGGAATCGAACCTGTGGCTCTGTGATTCCAATTGTAAAATTCCAGAGTCCAATTGTCGAGCTCTAACCGCAAGTTCATGTATACTTAGTAAGGTGATCATGCCATGGTAAATATCCCAATCGCCTAGAGTTGCATTTTTTCGCAGCTGCTTCTGGTTAGATCTAAATAAATGTATAAAAATCACACTCGAAATTTCCATGTACAAAATTCTTTAGTTCAATCGAGTGAGATGTCCAAAAATTCTGATACTTATAGTGAAAACCATCTATGTTGATGAAAATTTCAACTTAATTAATTAAATTACACTGTTATTTGCTAGGCCGGTGCATCGCGTACATCTTCACCTGCAGGCTTCCATAGCAGTCAACGATCTAGATCCGTTCAAGGTGATCGAGACAGCCTTTTTGCTGACAGCCCTAGAGATTCTTACTACGAAGCCCAAAGACTTGCTCACATGCGGAGAATGGACAATGACGGGAAGACATTCCTATCCAGAGCAATGAGAAATCCAATGACAAAATACAACTTTATGGCCCAGTCGTGAATAGATATTATGGTAGAGGGTAAGAAAGCTTCGGATTGATACTGATAGGGATACAACTACCTGAAAAATACAAGGAGAACTTTGATTTTTCGAGCGAAGGACCGGGGGTCGGAAAATTACATGAGTTTTTATACTAGCGATAAAAAAAATAAACCAATCAGATGGATTTTGTCAAAACAAAGTGTAAACATAAAAAATGCAAATCACATTATAGAATATATTAATACAAGTATACAGAAAACTACAAACACAAAAAACACACAAATATATGAGACAAGTATGGAATAAGGTAAGAATTTAAAGTACTGTCAATGTCTGTTTTTGACAGGCAAAGACAGATAGAGTTAAACATAGCAAAAAGGTTCGTTAATGCCAAGTTTGGAATGAGGCGCATTTCATGTCTTTCGCGGCTATCATTGCTTCCAGAAATGGAACAGATATGAAAATTCGAGCCATCTATCCCATTTCTGGAAGCAATGATAGCAGCAAGACTGTCTTTGCCTGTCAAAAGCAGATATTGACAGTACTTTAAATTCTTACCTTATACCATACTTGTTTCACATATTTTTTTAGTTTTCTGTATATTTGTATTAATATATTTAGTATCGCTCGAAACATCGACGTTCTCCTTGTATTTTTCAGGGGCCGGTTGTTCAAAGCTGGGTTAGCCTAACCCTGGGTTAGCCTAATATTCAAAGAAAGCTTGCCTATAAGCCCTAGTTTGTCTTGCCCTAGCTTGTCTATAAATTTGGAAATATTTCTTCACAGATCTTGTCTGGATCGATAGGAGTTATCTTCTCTGAAGTTTTGAAATAAACAGACGTGCAGAAGTACATAAACTAAAACAGCAGGTTAAATTTTAACCCAGAGTTAGCTCTAACTCACATTTGAACAACCGACCCCAGGTAGTTGCATCATCCGCAGCTTTCTTATTACTGGCACTACTTACACTGACACAAACCGTTCAAGATTATATATAGTACAGGTAGATCAATACGGATAATAATACCAATATAAAATCTGCTGTGTTGGTGTAATGTACTCAGGTGAATAAGATGTTTCTCAGTTGGAAGAGCATTGGGCTAGTATTCCAAAGGTCGTAGGTTCGAATCCCGCCGTGGCCAGGCATATTTTTCAAGCCTGCCCGGTGTGGATATACACTCAGAGTAACATCACACAAACATCTTATTCACCTGAGTACATTACACCAACACAGCAGATTTCATAAATATTAGATTACACTGATATCGAAGGAACTAGACTCAGTTCCAAAATATCGCTTACTCGAACCGTCCTGACCGCGTAGCTCAGTTGGAAGAGCATTGGGCCAGTATTCCAAAGGTCGTAGGTTCGAATCCCGCCGTGGCCAGGCATATTTTTCAAGCCTGCCCGGTGTGGATATACACTCAGAGTAACATCACACAAAAAAAAAATAAAAAAAAAATACCAATATATCTAAAACTTTGCATCAGTTTTGAAACAGCTGTAGATTTAAAGCCCTGAGTAAATCAGGAAAAGTTGTGGTGGAATCAAATGCGATTTCGATGTTTCATTCTATGTTATCTGTTTACCCATCCTTAGTAACATTGTTGCGGAAATCACGAGTTTGGGAAATTTTTGCTTCTGAGATCTTTTGTTTCCCAAGATTAAAGTAGCTTTGTCGACATTTCACTGCAAAAATATTATTAATTCAAATAACTCCTCCAAAAAAATAGTTTAAACAGCTGCATCCATGCATATTCCAGTTGTTTTTAAGCCCAAGCCAGCTGGTGGTTAGTTCAGTTAGGTTTAAGTGGTAAAGCTTGGCCTTAATGAAATAACGCAAATTTCTTAAAAAAAATAAAGTTAGAGAATATATCCACACTCTTTTGTATCTGGGTGTCTTAAAAAAATTGGGTTATTTTTGTTGTTTCCAGAGAACGTAATGTGTGCGTGTAAATGTATTTTAAGGTGCATCCATAACATGCACGAAGTCCATAGAAGTTAATTTAGTATATTACAAATAAACTAGAATTGGAATTATATTTCAATACCGATGACAACAACACTTGCAGACTATTATAGTTCCACTAATAGATATTAAATCAAATCTGTAATATGAAGACAACTTAATTTCATATTAAAAACGATATTTGAAACAAGTTTAACGAATTTTCAAACCTTGCATCCTTAATTATTTTGTTATCATACAAGTACAGTACTAATGCACAATTTTCCCCATGTATATTATTAGGATTAAGGATTTAATCAGTTAATTGGCCCAGCTGAGATTTCATACATGGCGAAAATCCCCCAAATAACTTTGAACAATGCTGACATTTTAAACATCAGTGTATATAAAGCCGGTTACAAACGGCCCCCAAATTTTCTCTGACAAGTTTTCATATGGTGAGTTGTGTTTGCTAATTGCACGGCCTTATGCACAGTACGCACCACAATTTTTCTACGACTTTCCTCTGCATGGTTTCCTGGCGGCCACGATCGACCACCTGCGATGATCCGAGTGCTCAAATTAGTTTGTCAAATTTCTATGTTGACCCATACAGACGTAAAATTTGTACTTTGTCATCTTTTACTATGACAAGTACACTTGTTCAATTGAACAAGTACACTGGTCATAGGAAAACTTGGCAAAGTTGCCTATATAGGCTATACAGAAGATGACATAAAAACTTGCCATATAACTTATCATATAGAACATTTGCTCGTCTGCAGCTGGCTTAAGGACCGTTTTACCTAGAGGAGAGCTATGTTGATTTCTAAATTTTGTAAGCCCCCTCTCCCCTTATGTGATATCGGGTCATTCCAGAAAACATCCATACCTCCCTCAAGGAGGAAATTGGAAGTTAACTCTCCTACCCCGTTCGGATGTCCTAATATACTTAGTATTATCACTCCCCCGTCCGGACGATATAAATTTCGTCCATGGGGATTGTGGATCTTATCTGGAACGACCCATTGGACAAACAAGGATGAATTGTTATGACCCCCCCCCCACCCCCCGCTCTCAAACTTTACTGACCCTTTAATTACACAGTTAATTTCTTTCTGAATCCTTACATTAGATTTTGACGTGCATTGTATTGCATTACGTTCAGAATACTTCAACACTTTGTACTTGACGTAAATATATGTCATAGCGTTTGTAATATCAACATATCTTTATTAATAATCTGCTGTTATACAATCAAAAAACTGCATGAATAATATTGTTTGCAATTATCTTATTTTAACTATATCTTAACTATATTTTAACTATGCCGAGGAAATTATTTCAACAATATGATCAGTATTATTCATACAAACATGATCCAAAGACTGTATAGCAAATGCTATTCACATATGTACAACTATTTAGCATCACTTTATTAAAGTGAAAAACCTGTTAATAGTACCTACTGTGCATATATACACTCATTTGCTATAGGTATGGATTTAAAGGCTAGTTTAAATTATCAATATTTCTTTGACCAAATTATTTAATTTGATAATGAGCAGCTGTCTTTACTCATAACATCGAGCAAAGGTCTTCAAAGTATATTTGATCAACACATTTTGATCACACAGTTCAAACTAAACCTAGGCTTAAAAGCCAATCTTAAATACCTGCATGTACGTGCAGTGTATAATAGTTAGGATTGGCGTAAAAATTTATAGTGAATATTGTTAATATAATATTTTCTGCTCAAAGCTTGACTCGGGCAACAGGATACAAATACAGTTAATCACAACAGAAATGAAAATTTTAGGAAACGTTTTGGTGATCCTCCCCCAAGTCTCTGCAAAATTTTTGGGGAATCTTTGATAGCCCGCTAAATTGCACTGTTCAAAATGATGACTCCCCAAGAAATTACCATAGCCCCCTCTAGGTAAATTATCAACGCTCCCATAAGCGAAATAAGAGGAACTTTTGATACACGAAAGTTTTATTATTTAGCATTTCTGAAATATTTCCTGAGTTCTTTAATTAATGTAATTACCCATGATGAGGATCTGGGTTGTTTTGAAACAATGACATAACGCTGTTAAATGGCATTCTTTGTTCTCCGTACTGCAAACTGGGATCTAAAGATAGTGGAGGAAATGAAAATAATAAATAAATTTAACTTATACAAAGGAATAAAAGTAGATTCAGAGTCAACGGCCGTTGAGGCCGACTCACGGATACGATCAAATGAAAGTGACAGAAAGAATTAGAGCAATCTCGTGTAACCCGCGAACAGGCATACTCTGGGAACGAGATTGGAATTAGAGCAATTTGAAGTTGTTTTTGCAAACCGGGCACCGTGCGAATTTTGCCATTTCACCCATTTGTCGTGCTTCATTTGCGAAATCAAAAGAACGAACGCGTGCTTCAGCCCGATTTCCGGTCCTGAAAGACCCGATTCGCAGGCAAACAGTGCGCGCAAAGCAGGCTGGTCATTGCCCATTATTTAACTGCCCCACACTCACACCACACTAAAGTAACCACAAAGACTCACAGATGTTGCTTCGCAACATGCGTGAGTCAAAAAGCCTGGGAACGAGGTTGTTATCACAGCATTCGACGTTTATCGTGTAGTAAACAAATGTATGGCAAGGTCCATCTGCAAAACACAGGATTTTGATTGGTTGCATCAACCGCGCGGAAACACATATTCCGCAGAATACATGCGTAGTTTTCGCGCATGCTCAGACACTTTCCTATCTGTAATTCCAAAAAGCACGGAGAAATTCTGAACAGAATATAAAACTGAACAATTTTTTTTTACACGGAATAAAACTTTACAAAACTGAATAAAACGGAACACATACATGTAAATCTGGACAGATTTAATACTTCTGAAATCCTAAACGTAAATTTTTGGCTTGATTCCGAGGCGAATCTTCACAAGCTATCTTTGTGCACCAAGTCCTGTTATTGACACTGTAGTAGACGTCGAGGTAGTCTAAACGAACATGCACTCTTAATTCCTCTATATTACCTTGATGTTGAGATATAGATATTCTCTGCGAGATTACATCATCAACTCCACTGCTTTCAGTCTCACTATCACTATCACCATCACCAGAACTGCTAATATCGCTACCGTTATCAACGTCACCACCACCACTTTGATCCATATCCACACCATAACCTGAAGAAATGCGTTCTAGGCCTGAAGAAGAGGGAAGATATTATACACTATGTGTGTGCTCTACGTCTATTAACCATGGTGTGTGTGTTGCAACACTGGCCCACTGATTCTAGATCGGTTTCATTGATTGCCTGAGCTAATCATAACAATGAGTGACAGGATGGCATGGCAATTGGAAAATATGGGAAACATTGACTGAAGACAATGGAACATTCCGATCACTGGACTGTGACTGAATGGCACTATTGCTACCCTAAGTATAAAACAATGAGCTCAGTGCTCCAAGCATGACTAATCCAAACGTGATGCGTAAACATTACACACGTTTCTAGAGCTTACCAGGTTGATCGACAGGTACATACGGAGAATTTAATCTTGACGTTCTTTGGAAATTACTGCCAGGCTGTCGATTATGCAGTAGATTTCTATCTTGACTATCAATTTGATCCATGCACATAGGCTGCTGAGGTGTGACTGCGCGAAAAGGCTGTACAGGCGACACAGCATCCATCATGGGCATAGGAGGTAGAGGTGGTTGAACAATGGTAGTAAGATCATGGGTAGTCATTTCCATGCTAGTTTAAAAAACAAACAAACAGGAGAAACTCTCAAGTATTGCTTAGTATTTAGATAAACAGATGGCTGCTTTAATTTTAATTTTAACGTCCATTTCATTCGCCTTGCATTTTTCCATGTTTAAAATTTACTAAAGATGCAGAAAGTGCGATAAACGAATAGCAACCTGGTCTCCTGACGAAAGGCCTTTGCTGGAAACGTCAATAATTGTTTTCTCTCTCTCAGATTGAGTGGCTGTTGTGCACTTCACAAACCACTTTAAATGTTCTACGCCGTGCTTGATCACCCATTTTTACGATTTATGTGCAATAGGGACTTGCCTGCTATCGTTAAATATCGGAGAGGTACACGACCCTAAAGAGTCGTCATTTGTCTTGTGAGAGTAATAACCAATATGGGATAGATTGAAAGTTTTGTGATACATGCAATAAAATGTGCTGTGTTATCATTCAATGTCAGTTACAAAATATTGGGCTTATGAATCAAGGCTGGATTTTTGTGGAAATGCTGGAGGAGATGGAAACTGAAGGTGCCGGTCTGGCCCACGGCTTAGCGCTCAGAACGTAGTGAATTATGTGACTGAAGTCAGTTATGTGTACAGTGTACATATTTATGAATGTGTTCATGAATTATGACTATACGACTCATCCAACTTCCCCCTCGTTACAATACTACAAGATTTCTCCCTTGGCAGAGATGATTATCACTTTTTCGATTTTAGTTTAAGTGTATTCTAGTTTAGTAACAAACATTAAAGTTAAATGTTAAGTTTGCGTCAGATTTCGACTTTGATCCATCTTTTGACTTTTTTTCAAGGGGAAGTGCATTTGAAGACACATTTTTTGAAAACCTCAAACGTTAGTACTGTAGCTTGCTATTGCAACTGCTTCTATATTTTTTTGTCAAAAAGACGCTGAATTATGAGCCAATGAAAATTATTTCAAGTGCCATGTTTTTTACCACGGTATTTTTTGGACGGTCAGTTTTGATACCTTGGCTAAATGCCTGCCTCAAAACCCGGCCATGGTACGAATTTATGTTTACAACCTAGACGGACTCTTTTGTCACTGCAAATGTCATTCCCCCAAACCTTTTGACACTGATTTACTGCTAATTTGCTTAACTTCAATGGTATATCACGCATGGTTGAAAATTGACCTTTTTAAATGACCCTGAGTCATTAATTCGTGTTTTATCACATATAAAACACGACGCGTATTAAGGACGTTTAGGGGACAGGGAGTGTTTCCCTAGTGTTACATTTAGTACCTTTCATTTTGCGGTTTTGCCTTCGTCTTATCCTGCTTCTTCGGATTTGCTGACGGCGGCCGTTTGGGCTTAGCTGGTTTCTTTGTCTTCGTGGCATCAGGAAATCCAATATTAAGAACAGGTAAGTTCATCTTCGGACCTTCAGTCTCATCGGAAACTGTCGATGGAAGTGAAATGTCCGGGATACCAATAGCCGCTTCCTTTGCTTTTTGCTAAAATTACAAAACACATTCAAATCTATAATTTGATTCTATAGTAACTATTAAGCGTGTTCGAATCTTTATATCTCTCTCTTTCACGGGCGTTGATTTGTGGGCCATTCAAGTAATAATTGTACAAGTGGAAAACATACGAGAACTGGTCATTTCAAAGTGTGTGTTGCCCAAAACATCAGCACTGGTTTCCAAAGGTCAAAATCAAGTTTCCCTTTCTTAACGCGCCATTCACAATAATTCCCAGGATATTTAAATGACAAATATATTTTCAAGTTCGACGAAGTAATTCTTAGTTAAATTCATCCAATATGGCGGCGGTTACATAGATCTCCCCCCCCCCCAAAAAAAATGGCTTCCCATTTTTTATGTTGATCCATGGGCACTTTTATATTGATGCACAAGGCAGTAATTTGTGAGAAACGTTAAGGCAGAAAGGACCAATTTTCCAATTAGACAACATACTACAACATGTAAGTTTCCCTTTTTTTTAAAAGCCTAAAACACCACAGAAAATTTGGTATGACTGCATGCCGATATGACTGCATGCCAGTGGCTTATATACTTAATAGCAGATGCTCTAAATTTTGATATCAGCGAGCCAAACACATATCCACGACGATCCCCTTTTTACTGAATTAATTTACCATATTTCACCAACCTGCTGTTTCAAGAGCTTCTGTTTTTGGTTCTGTTGTTTCTTTGCACGGGCTGCAGCCGCACTTGCTTCATGAAGTTTCTCTATACGCCAAACAATAAAACTTTGATTAAGCTGTGTTTGATTATTCCCCGCGTGAATACATTCGTCTAGTGAAAACCCAAGTGGTGGATTTATAGGGGTGGGTGGGGTAGATGTGCGCCACTGATGGCCTTGGTCAACAAGGGTGCAAGGGGGAGGGATGCAAAAAATTAAACAAAAATTTTAATTTTAAATGTTTGAGGTATTCAAAGTTTGTTATCTGTCTTAAACTTGGAATTCAAGGCAGCACCACAGCACTGGTTCAATATACCAAGTCCAATATTAGTAACTTTTTAGTTTGATACTTTGATTAAATAAAGCAAATTCTTAATAATTTTGCTGCAAACGTCTAACATTATAGGTATTTGATAATAAAAATAAAAAATACAAAAGCAATCAAATATTGAAATGTGAAAAATTTCCATTTTGTCTTTCACACAATCACAGTATATCAAGAGAATCGGGGATTTATATTTTATATAATTATTAAATTATATTTATTCAACATATATGTAAATTGTATAAGCTCGAAGCTACCAAGTGCACTTTCATGACAGTACGCCGCTGGCCAGTGCTCTGTGTTCGGTGTGCTTCATGGCTGCTGGCCTACCACCCCCCTGAAAAAACCTTGCTGGATTCACCACTAGAGAACCTGGCTTTGCATAGAGGATAGAACAGTGGTTCTTACACTAATTAACCCAATTTGATAATTTACCCAATTGTTTAATATTTGGAGAAAGCAGCTTGCGCTACAAAACCACAACACACCTTTTCGATATATATATGATCGTCCATCGTTTTTCGATGATGTCAATGGTTGTTCTTTCTCATTCCCTAAATTTGTTCGCTCGTACATGCGCCGCTCTTGTACGAGCGAACAAATGTAGGGAATGAGAAAGAACAACCATTGACATCTCAGTCATCATCGAAAAACGATGGACGATCACACCTTTTCGATAATTACGTCATGAATACGTTCTTGGCTCGGGAGCCTCATTTTCATGAATCGTGAGCCAATCGCCTTCCGTCTTGATTCATGAGAGCGAGGCTCCCAGGCCAAGAACGTGTTCATGATGTAATTATCGAAAAGGTGTATTGACCATTTAAATTATTAGTTACTGAAATACTATTGGTAGAAAATAAAGGCAAATCTCACCAAACTCTTCGGCAGTTCTAGTTTTATGCAGGTATATCCAAACTTTGCGTGCATTGTCATATTTTACACAAGGATCTTTCTCGTAATGAAGACGATCCAGGGCTCCACTCACAACTGTATGGATCTATAAATAATAAGACACTTGAGATTTTGTATAAAGAAAAGCAAATTCTGGCTGCACATGAGGTAATTGAGCAACGCATATACCTGTCCATCTGTTGCAGTTGGATTTATATATTGAGAGTCTTTCAACAAAAGGCAAACCTGAAATAGAAAATAATTTTAACGCTGATTAAAGCTAAGATCATGCATGTATTTCACTTCACGAGAATATTATTGTAATTTAGCAGCTAACACGGCTGTGTTTGAAAACTCATGCAGCCACGTAATCGTCGTATAAACACGTGATCAAACTTGAACATTGAAGACATACCTCTGCTCTAGTGCCTTCTCCATTTGGCAATCTTGCAGCAGCATCTCGTACTAATGTCAAAATTGTCACGTACGGAGGTCGCTTGGATACTAACAAAGAGTGCTCTCTCGCCTTGTTTAGATTCGATTCTTTCGTAAACACGCCCTAAAAAACAACTATGACAGTGACAACGAGATAAAATATATAAACACAAAACGAATTTAATTTGTGCCTCAATATTTGATTATAAAAGAATACATATCTAACTATTTTATAATGTATATTGGCATTTGAACTACAGTAAATACCTTCACAGGAGCAACTATGGACTCAAATCCATGCATCTTGTAAATGAAAGGTTTATGTGGGTTTTCATATCTTTGTCGCTCCTATAAGGAAAACAAGACATAAATTAAAGTTTTCAAAGCCAATAGTTCCAAACATCACAATCCATAAAGCAATACAAGCTACCCGTAATATTATTATCTTAAATATGCCAACTGTATCATTTGCACATGCATCCTCGCATCAAGTTAATAAATATCTCGAGAAGAAAGCAAACTAACCCTTTGCGGTTTTACTTGAAAAAATACCCAACAAACCTGAACTTGATACTCAGTTTTTTCCACCACTGTACTTGGTGCTACAACGTATTCTGTGCGTCTAAAGAAGTAAGGGGACTTTATTAAAACGCCGTTCAGACATTGATCGAAAATATAAAAGACGGTGCCATAACAGGATTTACCAAAACTACCATTCGCATCATTTCGTATATAGTATTGGACCATTCTCATGTTTGTAATCGAAGAAGATTATCTTAAGAAAACAGATTGTACTCACGGTATGACTCCCACTGCAGACGTTTGAGTATTACTCTAGATAAAGGAGAAATGTAATACTGTACACGCGCCTGCAGATTTTATTTTTGTGGAGGTATTAGCCATATTCTACGCCGGCGCAGATAATATTAGATAGCTAGCTTCCCCGCTCCTCGTCATTTTTGGAGTTGTTAGTCATTAACTCCAGGTTTACATAGCCAGCTGAACTTATTTTTTGGAGTTGTTAGCCAGTATCTCTAGGTTTAGAAAAGGCAGCACTACTGCCTTCACATTATTTTTGTAGTTGGTTTGTAACATACTTCATGTATAATTGCAATTTGAACTCACCACAACATTATCCTTTGTGTCCAGCCAGTGCTCAAACAAAGGTACAAGATCGGTATCTGTGTCTCGGAAAGTACCTGTACGAAATACCATACCATTAATCCATTATAAAAAAACGCAATGGTTATACTCATCCAAAATAACCTCGTAAGATACGCGAATAATTAAAGGTCATTGTCAACCACAATGCATTGTGCGCCCAAACCTGCTTGGCGATCATTTCAATGGCGGAATAATAGATGTTCTGGTTTTCAATCCATAATATATTACTACCATCCTGTGGTTATACTTGCTCATTTTAACTTTTTTATACTAAAATTGCACCAAAGAAATCTTTATAATCGTCATTTGTTGCTATTTTTCACTTCCGAAGGTAAGATGTATAAACAAATGCATTGTGGTTGACAATAACCCTTTAATGAGCATTGCACTCAATCAAATTTCAAGGGTTATTTATGCACCAATTCATATATTCAATATATGTAATCATGGATACATGAACCCAGTTCTTCACATATATCATTCACTTAAGCATCATAGGTACGTCATTATTAGGAATTTGTTAATTTAAGAATTTCTTTAGAAGGAAATATTTGGTGGAAATTTCTAACTTGGGTAGCTCGAAAGCCTGCATGTGCTACTCTAGCCTAAATAATCATGTTGTAAAATTTGTATGTGTATATCTAATAATATATTTTATAAAATGTGTAACTACCTTTATGTGTGAATAAACGATTGATTGATTGATTATTTTTGTGAGGTGTTGAAATCGAATAAGTAGTCAAGAATGAGAATATATGTAACAATTTTTTAGGTGTGATATGACGTAACAGTAGACATCAGTTAATAACTTATCCAGTTATCCTAATGTACACAAACATTCACAAACATTATTCGTGTTGAATCTCTATATCTATACATGTCCAAGATCTACATGATCTATTAATATATGCGCATAAAGTTGTTTTGGCACAAAGAAATGATTTCGTTGGATGCAGGATTTAAAAGAGTTTAAAACAGTAATTTCGGAAGGAACGTGTTTTTAACCGGGCACATATTGTATGAGCGATTGCACTGCTTTTAAAAAATCTTTTCGTTAAGAGAAGGTGATCTTAATAGTATAATATGGGAGATCAGATGGTTTACATAATTTCGAAAGTGTTATTGTCGACAGTAAAGATCGCTTGATAGTGTGCGACTGCCGTTGAAAATCATCCAAACTTACCGATCCATTTCCATTGATGAACTTTTTGTTTAAAAATCACCATTGGTATATACGGGGGACAGTTCGATACGTCTAAACAAATGACGAAGTAATTGTATATGAAGCCACATGAAACATAATGGAAACTGAAAAGCGAGGGCTATCTCGATAAACAACAGTATACTGCATGTATGTACTCTACAGAATTAAAACACACATATATGTTGATCGGAAGTAATCAGCAAGTAGATTAAGACCCGTTCGCACGATACCGGCAGAGTTTGAAAACGGAACGAAATTCGTGCAAACAGTATAAACACGTGATCGATATGTATAAAATATCATTCGTCTGCCTTTGATATCGGTAAATTGCGTTTTGCAATATTTTTTGTATTAACCACCTCTTTACCCTATATGCTTTGATGTATTCAATGAATAACCATACTACAATCTTTCGTCCTACAAATGTGCTTGGTAGTATTTCATTTTGACTCATTCAAGCTAATGGTACAACAATGGGCCACGACAGGTGCACTGGAAGTATACTTGTCTTGTACAGACGTCTACATTTTATTCATTCTCATGATACTGTTTTCAATTACGAAATTTAATGGTGAAAACCACTATTAAAACAAAATCACTATTATCACAAAGTCACAATAATATTATCACCTTTCCCACTACCAGCCAGAAATTTGAGAGCAGATGGTATCTGATCTATCCAATTACGTTCTTTAGTACTCCAAGCACTCGCAGCACAAGACGATGATTGCTGAAGAAAATACAAACACAATTCGGTTAGACATCATAACCTGTCATGATATGGTGACTTATAAAGTAAATTGAGTTTCTATAGTATACCTGCCACTCTCCAACCATGCGTTCTAGCTAAATAAGAAAAGAAAATGAGAACACCGTATTTAGTAGTGCAATATATAATTAGTAGGAAGCTTATGGGGACTGCAATACAACGACCAAACACCGTCGATTATTGAAATACACGATTGTACACAAATGCATAATATATCCATTCAGTTTCGAAAGGTTCAAGACAGGCGCTTTACGATTCAACAGAGTTTTACACAATAGACTGTACTGTTTATTGCACATTTGCCTAGTCTCCCTTGCAGCCGTTATTTATGTCGAGGTTTCTCCTTTCCACATTTCCTTAACTCTAGTTACTGTGTAAACTTGTAATTGGGCTCAAGATCAATCAAGAGAGGCAAATCCGTGTACAAAACACGAAGATATTAACCTTCATGTGCGTCAGCTTTGCTAAATGGAAACGTGGCCTCTGGAGCAGAAATGAATAAACAGTAAAGTCTAAAAGATGCATACTCATGCACGCGGTTGTTATAGCCTGAAAATCTGCCATAAGTATATTAAGTATTATATGGGGTACACGATGTCTTAACAGGCACCACTGCATGGCACTCGTACCACTCTCCTCCGACCTCCGAAGAGGCTAGAAACACAAAGGCTGTACTGTAGTTAGTATATATACTGTAGTTAAACACGCGGGCAACATACCCACAAATTATGAGGCATGCAGCAATTACCTGTACCTGAATACCTTATATTTTCCAGGTATAAATAAAGTGACATAAAACCTCTGCGGAGGACAGTGCACCCGCACCAAAATCTTTCCGGGATAAAAATGTACGAGTGCCAAAATTGAGCGTATAGTGTAAACTGACCTTGAGGGTGACCTCCAAAGATTGCCGTTACATCAAAATTTAGGGGCACAAATCATGGTATATTTTTTATTCCAATAATCATCAATGTTTGATATGATATACAAAATTTATAACTCGGGGTCAACACACCGTCAAGGGAAATCAAAGGGAAGTGCGCAACCCTTCCGCGACTATAAAATGACGAATTCCAAATGTTTATGGCTGTTACAACCAAATAAAAATCAAGTATACTAGACATTGGGAAAATCATCCATAAAGACTAATATTTGAAGACTTCAGCTATACAAGTTTAGAGTTGAACATATACCTGGTCCAATTCAGCAGTTGCATCTGGAAGATCCAAAAATATATCGCGAAGTAGAGAGAAGAAACATGGACAGCTGCTTTCCATGACCTTGTAACTAAAAATAGTGTACGATTGATTATTATATTTCGATTCAAGGAGGGCAGTGTACGTTAAAAAGAGAAGCCATTTACGTAAGGTATTGAATTACCCTATATTGACAGGGCTACTCCCACAGTACAATCCGACTTTTGTGTGGTAACTATATAGCCCGGATCAAACGAGGATGAGAGTGCTTGTGAGTTGGCAGTCACGCGGCCTTGGTTAGCTGTTCTTTGTGCTTTCCCAATACTATCATGTATTTTATTTAACTCAGAGCGAACCTTTACTTTGTTAATCAAGAGCTGGAAATATCCCAACTCTCGTCCACGTTTGATCGGGGCTTAACCTTGCTGTACTTTGCGCGTGCTAGTGGTATGATGCATGTATGATGATTATCTTGGACGTATGGTTGCCGCATTTCAACGCTGTGGTCTGCAGGGAGAACGGATAAAAGAATCTTCACTCAAAACATTGAAGAATGTTCTTCTTATTTCTCAGGTACTTCCGACACTAAACAACAATACCCACAGGGTATTTTAAAATAAAAGAACACAAGTTATAAATCGCAGACATTTTTAATCATTAGACATTTTTTGTAAGTATAAGTTCAAGATTTATATAATTATTTATAAGTATTATTTACTTCTTGTCGTCTTTTATTGCTGCGCGACTTTCCACCCAAAAATGGCGGACAAGGCATATAGACATTAGCATGGCGTGAGAAAGGCAAATTTACGATATTACATGTCGTAGCGACTCAACGCTTATCTCGGAGGACGCGTGCAGTGATTAAATTCTATTTCAGAATATTCTGTGTACTTAAATGAAATAAACTCGTCACCAATCCCCATTAGTTCGATAGCTCAGTGAATAGAGACTCGATGATGCGAGTTCAAATCACCTGGAAATAACGAATTTTTTGTTATTCTAATGTTAAACATTTTTTGATACCGCTAAAGATTATTCTAGATAACATAGATAAAACCAACCTCGTACCCAGACGTAGAGGAAAGAGCCTGGGTATGAGATTGAGACAAAACTGACTTGAACAAACTTGAACACAAACGAAATTAATTCATTTGTTCAAGCAAGAAAAATTGAAAGATGAAGGCAATCGTTTTTCTCTTCAACGATAATACGTTTACATGTTTAAAAGTTCGAGCAGACTGCACCGTTTAGACGATTGAATTTTGAAACCATTGGAAATACAACAGTACGGTAAATAGCATTATTATAATATTACTTCGTTAAGGCATTTTGGTCACTAGCTTTTCCTGGTGAATGAAAACGAAGAAACTTGTCAAGTTTCGTTGCAAACCGCCCGTACTGCAAAACAATTTTCCTCCGGTCTCAGAAGAGACCTTCGTCCGGACCTATGCAGGTAAATTGAATGCATTCTTTGTCTCGAATAATCATATGCAAAATTTATGTTCTCGCCTGTTGAAAACACTTTACTATCTTCATTCCTTCATGACGCAGGACTAAATTTTTCCAGAAAAATACGAGGCAATTGAATGTCGAGTTAATACTAGAAATTGTGGGCAACCACACAGTGAAATGTAACACTTTTTCATCATACAACGACGTATTCCATGCCAAACATAACCCAGAAATTACTATCCCAGGAAGAGAGCAGAGCAAGAAACAGATAACCGCCAAGGAACACGTGAACGCTTTCTTAAACTCCGTATGTCTTTTCTTTTCCTGACCACACGAGGTGGGTGATCCAGAAGTCGCAACTTTGTTTTCCCGTTGTTTCGCAACGAGAAACATTCTGTAGTTTAAGTAAAGAAAAAAGAATAGCAATGTAACAAGAAAGAGAAGTATTACGGCGTGGTCCGATATTAACAGCTCTTGAAAACAAAATGTCGAAAGAATGACTATTAGAAGTTGCAAAAATGTTAAAATAGACAAAAGCCTCCTCTTTGTGACATATATTCGATGGAAAATTGGCCGAGTTATTGATAGGAACCTTTCCACATTCAACGCCAAAAGCGCAAACATCGCGAAACCATGTAAAATGTTCAAAATAAATACCGCGACTTGCAGGAGCAGTTCGTTATAATCTTGGAAAGCCAGGGAAACTGTTGCTAGTACAACGATTGGATGAGTAATGCTGACTACAAGCAGATCAAAACAGGACAAAACGAGAATCATAAAGTAGCATAGTTTCTTTCGATGTTTTGATGATCTCCATAGACAGATTATCACCACGGAATTAAGGAATATCCCCGTAATCATGGAAATACCATTTACAATACACAAGAATATCACGTTTATCGAAGCATTAAACGGCATTTTACTGGAAACATCTATTTGTATTTCCTTGTATTGCACAAAGCTTTATTATTTTTTCTGAATCCTTGTCTGTCGTTTAATTCAGTAGTTATATAGGATATAATTTCAATAACTTGCCTAAAAGTACTTTAAATCTATTAAAATTACAGATAAATTATTAAAAATAAAAATTTAATGAAAATCAAACTGACTTTAATAATACTATATGCAGTAAGCTTTCTCGAAAAACCTATTTTTATAATTGCAGCGACTATTTTACGTCATGACGCTTACAACGTTCATTAATCCGGGCGGAATGTTTCTTTTAAATTGTTTATGCATGCATGTTGTTAATTTAATACAGCTCAAATTTTGAAACTACGGTTATGAAAAATCAATTTGTGTTAAAGCCATTTTCATTACATACATGTAGCGGCAAAGTCGCATATGCTCTTTGAGTTGTTCGTGACACAAAATCTCAGGAACGGGTGCATATCATAAATCGATCCCGCGCAATACACGTAATTCACTAAAACGGCGAAATTTCGTCGTTTTAGGCCAAAATTGAGTTGACGATATCCAAATGAAGGGCGGTTAGGTTAAAGTGGCGACAATTAATGCATGACTATATGCAACAACGTAAGGTATACTATTTCATTTTAACGAGAAATACATTAACACAAATCCCTCGCCCGATAATAACTGATTAACATTTTAACTTGGCAGATTGAATCTTTTACTAGTCCCCATAACCCATTAGATGAGGATATTGGTAATTTGAATTTTGAACGACTATAGGTAATCTGAAGTCATAGGTGAATTATTTAGCGACGTGTCTGGTATTCCTACAAATTCAGGGCGAGGGGAATCAATAATTAAGTCAAACTTTCCAAGTTTAGAAAGGTCAAGCAATATAAAAAGTACGGAGGGAAAGCGACGTGTCTGGCATTTCATTCCGGAATCATCGGATAATTGCATAAATGTTATATAAATATTATCGTGTTTCGTTTGTGGATTTGTTACAACAGTGATCCTCAATGTCGATAACATATGACCTTGATCACATGATAAGCTATGTAATCACTGGATAGTGCACATGCAAGCTCTGCAATGTTACAGCTATTTCAGATTTAAATTGCCACTATACCTCTTAACATCAGCAATAGTGCCTTGTTCGATCATCGGTTCAACTTCGTTTGGTCTTTGGATAACAGGAGGAGAGGCAGGAGGCGGAGCTGGTGGCAAGGGCTTGGGAACGACATTAGGAACAGTTCGTTTCTTCTTAAACTTTTTCTTCTGTTCTCTTTTCTCTTTTACTTTGTACTTCCTTTTCACAACTTTAAAAAATCAAACGATGTTGTCAATTAATGTTTACTATTTGTCGTCCAAAACAGTATATGAGATAACAAACCTTGATAAATCATTTTTCTTCGTAAACAAACTTTAGCCGATACAGCAAGCGATATCGCAAGTTGTTAATGCTACTACTTCACTTGTACATGCAAATGTACTTAATTAAAGCCAACCTGTTTTCGACGCCCTTCTTGCAGTGAGATTCGTCCTGGAAATAATATCCTCCAATGTAATCCCCTCAATGTCAAGCTCAGGAAAAACCTTAATTATAAAGTGCAAACAACAATTCAATGATCGTAAATAAAACAAGCCAAAAAGCCACTTTCATAATACAGATAGGTTTTATTCTTTTCCGTACATTTTAATAACCCTTCTCGGCCTCGTTTTTGTAACCGAAATTGAACAGAATTTTTTAACCTTGAACTAGTCTAAGAAGGCTTATTAAGACATAAAGGAACATTTAAACCCATCCGTATAAATGAAAGCGGTCTATTGTACTTTCAAGATACACAAAGAAGGGTGAGAGTGCCACTTTGCATGCGGGTAGCTAGTGCATGCATGTGTAATTACACTGGGCGTGTAATTCTTATACAATATGCAGTTTTACTGTAACAGCGATGAACCCATAAAGGATAATAGGAAGAATGGGCTTCAAAATAATTTGTATAAATTTAGTTGTTTTTGTTGAATGATTAACGGAATGTTTGATTCTATTGTTTCTGAAACTTTCACCTTTAATATTTGAAACTTTAATACCTTGAAAACTGAACCGCTATAAGCGGGACTATCGAGGTCAAAATGTTGATTCTTAAACGAATTTTTGTTAGTTTGAACAATTTAAATAAGTTAGCTTCTAACCAAATCTTTTGGAAAACGAAACAAAATTTGACACTCAGGATAAACCAACACATGCTATTTACTTGATGACAAGAGAACTTTTACAGGAAATGTCTATAACCGAATGTTAATACGGCATGCAGCAAACGGTATTGCCTGGGGAAACCAAACTTTCATCATGGCGTTCTCTGACAATTCCCATGAGATCGAAGACATATTCATCTACCTCTCTCTTCATTCGTTTCCGTTTATGGTTCTGCAACATTCTATAGTAATCTTCGTCAGTAACCATGAGTCGTGCCCCAGGGGTAGATACTGCAGCCGGCGTCATGACCACAGAATCTCGAATGCCAGACATCTGCCCTGTCTCGCTGCCATTAAACACGAATTGCTGCTGGGTGTTCATATCTAGGAAAGTGATGTAATAACAGTAAAGATAAAGTTTCTGAAACGTTCTCTGATCCCTTTCGACTGCCATGCAGTCTGCAGTCTTCGACAGGTAAAGTGATAACGTTTCAGAAACTTTATTATGAATCCTGGTCGCGCATCTGTAGCATTTTTAATAACAGTAAAGATCCTTTACATGTATATATAGTCATAGAATTATTGGATTCGTATGAAATAGAGTTGAAAAATGATTACTGTACACGTATCGAGCGATGGTTATTTGTTAACACGGAAAATTTCAACTACAGTACTAAACCAAAGCTCTTACCACATAATTTGAATTTGTACGTACTTCAATGCATGATTGTAGATAACTATGTTACGACGCATGCTCGGTTTTAAAAATTTCGCATAACAATATGTTCGACAGAAAAGCTAGATGTAAATAATCCTACTAATGCATGCAGTAACGCTATACAGTAACCGCTCGGCTATTTACACCCAGGAAAAGGAAAGCAGTAAATGACAGTTATAGATTCATGTCTCGCTAAACCCTAACCGCTAACCCTAACTCATAAACAGCGAGACATGAATCTATATCCAGGAAAGCTAGCGGAGTGAGAAGTCCATCAATGATCGTGGGCGCGTAGCTGTTCATGGGTTCACCTTCCACTGATCTCAAAAATAAGGGGGATTGTTACTGGCAAAATTTTAAAAACATCAGAAAATAGTTTTTAGTTTTAAGAAAAAACCCAGTGAAGCGGGGTTCGCTGTGAGAAAAATAAAAAAAGACAAACATGGCTGAAAACGTTGTGAAAACAGAATTTAGTTCGGTTTAACCGAGAACAGAATTTAGTTAATTTCGTTTCAAAGATTAAAAAAAAAAATTCGCCAACTCGATCGCGTATTAACTTTAATTTATGAACATTTCAAAATGTTTTTGCAAACGTCTAGGCTTAAAACAGTTGAAAGTGAAGTTTATGTACAATGTCTAACAAAAATCTACATTATATATTCCGGTGATTCAAAATTATATTTGTTAAAACAAGTATATAAATCTATCGATTCCGTTTCTCACTTTGTAGAAAAAATATAATAAAAGACCGTTGAGGCCGACTCACAGATGAAATCAAATGAAAGTGACAGAAAGAATTAGAGCAGTTTGCAGTTGTTTTTGCAAACGGGCACCGTGGGAATTTTGCCATTTGTCGTACTTCTTTTGTCAAATCAAAAGAACGAACGCGTGCTCCAGCCCGATTTCCGGTTCTGAAAGGCCCAATTCGCAGGCAAATAATGCGCGCAAAGTAGGCTGGTCATACTCACTGATGTTACTTCCGTGAGTCAAAAATGATGTTACTATGCATAGCTATCATTATCTTTGCCTCAGCAAACAAAATACATGGATATCCTCAAATACAGTATGATAGTTGGATTTTGTTTAACTTACATAGTTTTACAGTAATCGTCGCCTCAATGGTTTAATGAGGGGAACTACAGTATACAATTTGTCATGTACATGTACTTGTTCGATTTGAAAATGCGAGGGTTTGCTACATGCATGTATTTCTAGTTAATTACCTGAAGCTTCCTCGTCGGACGAAATACCGTGGTCCTGTGGAACGAAAAGCAAAATACACCGTCAATACTTGCACGTTAGTAACTCTTAGAGAAAATAGGTTGTATAAAATTATAAGCCTATTTTAAACATATTAACTGTTTTACGTAAACTAATTCTTATATGTATAAATAACTTTACATACATTTTGTAAAATACCATGCACGTACCTGTAGGTATACCTTGAATGTCAAGCGATCATTAAAAAAAAAGGAATTCCTGTTGTCCTATTTTATGATTTTTTTTGTTTTCTCTTCCTATCGAAGGTTTATATCACTAATAGGGTAATTTAATATCATCTAATGTGTTCCCACCATGACATACAATGTCAGATTGTTATGCGACAAGTTGAAGAATCATTGAAAACTCTCACCTCACACTCATCTTTTACCTCCTTCATAATCCTAAACAGGTAAAGCTTGATTTAAGAATATAATAATAAAAATATGGATGATATTTACAACAAATTTAATTTGGCTTTTAGTCTGGCTGATCACAAAGCATCACAATTGATTATTCAAAACAGCGTCACTATTGATGATGCGAATTCGATAGCTAGTAGTATATACATTTGATGGCTAGTAGTATATACATTCAATCGCTCCAAGGAACCAAATATAAGAATGCAGCATTTTCCCATAACTTACAGCAAATAGATTTTATACGGTCACTTACTTTTTGTATTTTGTGTCGAGATTCCCAGTTGAAAAGGAACTTTGATGTATTTGACGTTCATTCCAGCTGGAATATAACAGAACATACTCAAACAATTATTGAATGAAATGCCTTAATCTGCCAAGGAAATGTATATAATGAAACATTTCTCAATTCGTTCTCGAAATTACAAAAACAATACATGATGCACGTGTAAACGAAGGACCCACAAATAAAAAAAAGGTCACTATATTTCTTTCTGTCCTATATAATCAGCACGATAGAAACTGATGACATTCATAACTGGTACGAATATAGAGATTGTTAGTCCATCCTATGCCCTGACGCAATACGATATAGAGAGTGTGTTAGTCCATCCTCTGCCTAGCCTGCATGGCAGGCGGTTCCTAAAATTGGGCAAGCCTGGGAAATACCGCCTGCTGGGTTTGGCAGTGTAATCGAATTCCCCGTCCACCAGTGGACGGGATTTGATGATTGGCTGCGAGTCTGAGCCGCTGTCACTCAAAAGTGAATACACTTTAATATGTAAACATACGTTTGACACTTTAATGTGCATGCGTTCGCTTTAATTAATAGGTGTTGTAAAACTGAACGCTTCTCGTAAGTCGAAACGTGAACTGATTGTCAAACGCGAGCAAGAGATAGCAGTTAAAGATTTACTCCTTGGAAAGAATGTTTTGGCCATTCTATGGGAAAAGCTTGATTTTTACATTGTTTTTGTTGGCGCGAGAAAATATAACGAGAATAGATACACGGCCGTATAGTCTTTCTTGCAACGGGTTTTATAACAATAACAGGACTATTACGCCTAGGCCTATTAGCCGCTTCACTTTCTGAACTTTTTAAGGCTTTCGTTACCACACAGCTTCGTTAGGGAGATGAGACAGTTAATATT
>CACRXK020002432.1:0-43564 GCA_902702795.2 Paramuricea clavata | reverse complement strand
CATTCAAGAACGACACCCTATCATCCACAGGGAAATGGCCAGGTGGAGCGGATGAACAGGACTTTGCTACACATGTTGCGAACGTTACCCGAAGTGTACAAGTCTAATTGGAAGGATCATGTGAACAAACTAATACACGCGTATAATTGTACGAAGCATGAATCTACTGGCTTCTCCCCGTTCTTGCTACTATTTGGTAGACCGCCTCGTCTTCCCATTGATTTGATGTTTAACTTAACAAGAAAAGAAGAATCAATCGGTTATCCAGCTTATGCCAATAAATGGAAGAAAGCAATGCAGGAAGCTTACATGTTAGCATCCAAGTCTGCGGAGAAAGCGGCGTCTAAGGGAAGGAAACAGAGCGGTAAACGCGTAAGGTCGACTGTCCTCTTACCTGGTGACCGAGTGCTTGTTCGGAACCTATCACCACGCGGAGGTCCAGGCAAAATACGAGCGTTCTGGGAAGAGGAGATTCACGTAGTGGTATCGAGGAAGAATACCGAGAGTCCTGTTTATGATATCAAACCCGAATCAGGAAAGGGAAAGATACGCACGTTGCACAGAAATTTACTGTTACCTTGTGATTATTTACCGACAGCAACGCCAGAGACGAAGCGGGTAGAGAAAGTGAAAGAACGGACCCCGATTATACACACCCCAGAGGATTCAGAATCAGATTCGGAGGGGGAGGAGGGACTGTCGCTGCCTCCAAACGAAATGGACGAACTTGTACAGTTAAGCTTACGACCAGAGTCGGCAAACGACGCGACAGTGGACCCAAGTACAAATGACGAGATTAACCAGAGTAGGGAAGTACATGGTAATGAAAATGACGCGAACAGGCTGAACATACAAGTAGAAGAAACGATGGAAACGCCGGGTGATATCGAAGAAACACCGCCGCAACCGGTTCGTCCACAAAGGCAAAGACAGCCACCCTTACGTTTTGGGTACAATGCACCTGGTTGTCCTACGAGTGAATTTCCTTTCATTTGGCAAGACCCTAACGTGGGATTAGTTCAAATACGAGATCCCTGGTTCGGCCCACCTTGGATTGGACCGATACAACCTCCGATGATATCAGTACCGTGGATGAGCCCAATACAGAATCCCATGTTCCACGCACAAGTTATGAACCCTATGATATCACCACCGCCTTTTGGTTACTATCCAACGTATTAGAAGACAAAGAGGAACAAGTAAACATATTAAACGTTCACATTTAAATTTAAAAAAAAAAAACATTTGCTTCACTTAGGATTTCATTGTACTTGATACAAATTAGCTAAAGTAAGGTAACTTACGTATTTAGGATCTATAGTGTCTTGAACAGAGAGATTAAGTTTCGGTTAGTGAGCTGGCCTGATCAACCAACTCGAGTGTCTGAATTGTTAAGGATACTTATAACTGGGAACAGTTGCGTTTGAAGAAGATACGGATCCAAAATGTCAGAGACGACATTCAAGAAGGAGGGGAGAGTGTAGCCGCGTGAGAAAACAATTAAGAAACAGCTTTAAAGACCGGAACTTAGTCAGCGGTTATATTATAGAAACGGGCTCAGCGAGATAGTCTAGCGCTTAGTCAGCGGTTATGTTGTAGAAACGGGCTCAGTAATATAGTCTAGCGCTTTTTAAAAACGATAAGACAACGAACACATGTTTTGTAAAAGTTTTATTAGCAATACTCCTTTAAAAGTGAATAAAATGTAAAACAAAAAGAACTCGGAGTAACACAATTTTCGTCATTAGACTCATTACCTTAGCAAATTTGCAAAACTCCCTTGCAAATCCCTTGAGGGAATTTGCAATGTTCTTAAGAGCAAAATAAATTTTCCTCAGTTCCTGTTAGAAGTTCTTAACTTCCTGTTACAAGTTCCTAACTTCCTGTTCTGTTCTGTGCGTTGCAATTGGCTAACAAAAATAATCCACCAATGAAAACGCTCAGAACAGAGCAGGAAGTTAGGAAATTAAAACAGGAAGTTAGGAAAATTTGAAAGGAACTTTCTTTGCGTTGGAATATTGCAACGGCCGACAGGAAAATTGCAAATTCCCTCAAGGGATTTGCGAAGGGTTTCTCAAATTTGCAAATCTAATTTTGAAAATTCCAAATGAGTTAGGAACTCAAAAGAGGAACGCTTCACGTAGTTTACCTGTAATATGTTAATCAGAACAACTTTTCACACACTTTACCGCTGAAAAAAAATCTATTGCGATTACTTTGATCAGGACCATGTACTTATAGTGATTTGACTGGACTAATCATATCATTGGAATATGCAAAACAGGCCTTAAAATATCTTTTATAGGGCCGTCTGACAAAATGTCCGATGACTTTGAGTTTGGGTCGGACATATAGTGATGATGTCCGATAACCTTCAGTTCAGTTTGTCTCGGAAATAAGTCCGAATGACGCAAATTAATATCAGCACAATGTATTAATTCTGAGCGGCAAATGTGCTGGACCCGGCCGTTAATTTCCAAGCCAAAATTAACGTTATTGCTTGCCAAGAACAGCAGTAAGAGTTCGACAACTTAAGCCCATTTTTCACTTCACCATTTCGTTCGCCGCCCCGCCCTCGATTACATTAAAACAACAGTTCCACTTTTTATGCACTACTCTGATTCTCCATTATACAAGCCTCTAGTCCTGGACTAGGGTACATTTTGATTTACGTTAGACAAAGCTACAGTTCGGTTGGACACCAATACACTCGGGTCGGACAGAATGTCCGGTGGTTTCCTCTTTACGTCGGACAATTTCACGAATGGGTCGGACAATGTCCGTGACCGACCGATATTTTTAGGCCTCAAAAAGTTAATTGCTCAAAAACAATTAGTTTCCGCACGGTTGATTCGCTTTAAATTATAGAAATTATATTCATTATGTGTACCTTTCTTTATTTTGCTTTATACAGAAGACAAAATATGATAATACAAAAAATATTTAATGGCCAGTGAATTGAGTGAAACACAAATAATGATTGAACAGCTAAATACAAATTTTAATGCTTTCAGTTTCAACTACATAATTTAACTGCAATATATTCGGAGGTGAAAAGACATAAACAAAAAATCAGTGTGCCACTGGTACCCGCCAATAAAAGACAGGTATCGAAACAGTCAAAATCACACTCACCAACCAAATGATGTATCCTGACATAAATGATCCAATTCGTGCCAGACCATTTGTGGTTCCCATTCCAGTGTTGCTTCAAAACGAAAGAAATTATAATCACTTAAACTATTTACTATCTAAAAAGTAACGAGTAATTCGAGTTAAACTTACCGCACAACAGTTGGGAAGAGCTCATTCGACCAGACCCAAACACCATTGAAAGAGAGATTGATGCAGCCCTTTGAAAGCATTGCCATAATCACTGTCATAACCCAGTATCCTGGTAAGAACACATTGATACATCAAGACCAAAAACACTAACAAACTAAACTAACTTTATTTACATAGCTAATTGTTGAAGCGCACATTTTAGTGCACATTGAGCTAATTCAGCTTAACCGGTTCACCTTGCAAGTAAGGATAATTAACACATCTCTTGTTCACTTATTACGGCTAAGAGGAAACCTAAACATCAATAGCATAACTCTATAACTCTAGACTATCCCTACGGGTGGATCCAGGCTTCATATGAAGCTTACCGTCATAAACATAATCCTGATGCATTCTGAACACGACGCCGAGGATCGATGCGGCACAAGCCACGATCATTCCACCCAATGTTGTCCATTTTCTGCCAAATCTGGAGAAATGATATTGGACTAAAACTTAAGCGAACTAATACCCTTTCCTTACCCCGGAATAATTTGCACTTCTTAAGTTGCAAATCGTACCCCGATTCACGGGTACGTGTATGTCGCCTGTGCATGCAGTAAACTGGAACCGTCGTATCTTAGCCTTTCTAATAAAACACTTTTGCTGTATTATCACACAGAACAGGAAATACAACACACACAAAGCAGATAATCTCCGTATAACAAAAAGGTGTGAGTAACATTACCTATCAATAGTCCAAATTGTCAATATAGTTGCTGGGAACTCCATCGAGTTAATGATAAAGAAACTTAGATATATATTACCACCAAGTAAGACAGACGAAAATGAGACACCATAGTACACAACTGATTCAACACACCTGTTGAAAAGGGAGATTATGTACCAAAGAAAGAATGTTAAAAATTGTAAATATGAGTTAGGGAATAATGACAGGACGATATAATCTTAGAAAAAGAAAGATTCCCGAAATACAATTTTAAAGTATGATTAGTGGAGAAAATAAGAAAATCTGAGGAAAGAATAAAGGGCCTTAAGGAAGAAAAGAAGAATATAGTATAGTGTTGGGAGGAAAGAAGAGAAATGAAAAATTATTTGGAAATTGGCAACTCAGGTAGAAAGAGAAGAACAAGGAAGAATATAAGAAAATCTGAGGAAAGAATAAAGGGAAGAAAAGAAGAATATAGTGTAGGGAGGAAAGAGAGATGAAAAATTATTTGGAAATTGGCAACTCAGGTAGAAAGAGAAGAACAAGGAAGAATATAAGAAAATCTGAGGAAAGAATAAAGGGAAGGAAAGAAGAATATAGTGTAGGGAGGAAAGAAAAGAGATGACAAGGAAGAATATGAGATGCCTGAGACGATGGAAGAAAGATATGAGCAAGAAAGAATGACGGTACAAAAGAAATAAAAGGATTGAAAGAAAACAAACGAAAATGAAAGCTGGTAGGAAAGAAGGATGGAAGAACACACGAGAAAAGGGAGCAACGGACGAAAGGCAAAGCGTTAGGAAACATAGGATGGAAGACTGAAGAAACGTAAAAGGACGAAAGGATGTAAAGAAATGTAGATGGAAGGGAACACCGAACGTTAGAAAGAATAGAATGATTAATGAAAGGATTAGGCAATAATTTAGCAAGGACGAGAAGGCAGATGGAAGGAAAAATTAGAAATGAAAGAAAATGAGAGTACGTGTAGATGTGCACATATAAAAGTAGCTGGTGAAAGATAAATCATTAAAATAGTAAATGAAAAGATGTTAGAATGAAACTAAAACAAAGCAATACAGATTGGATGCAACGAAAAACTTCTAAAATAGATAATACAAAGATAATTGTTGAAGGGATATTTGTAGACGGAAATTTCGAGTGTAAATTTTATACATTTGTTAGACCTAACAAGGAGCAGTTGCGAAAAATGCAACTACGAGCCCTCTGCCGGGAATCAAACCTGCGGCCCTGCGATTTCGCTGCAACGCTCTCACCAGCTGAGCTATAGAGTCCAGTTGTCGAGCTATACATGAACTTGCGGTAAGAGTTCGACAACTAGTGCATGCATTTTGTAGCTCAGTTGGTTAGAGCGTTGCACCGGAATGGCAGAGCAGCAGATTCGATTCCTGCCAGAGGGCCTATACTAATAGATTATAAAATTTACATTCGAAATTTCCATCTATAAAAAAGCCCTTCGACAATTAGTTCTATCAAGTGAGCTGCTCAAAATCCTGTTATTTACCAATACAAAAATCTGATAGTAAATCAGTGAGAAACATCGCTTACTCACCAAATAAAGCAAGACAACAATGTATATTTCCTGATAGTTGGAGTGGCAAACAAATCTTTCAAAGAAGATTTTTCTTCTGCGGCAACTTGCTCCAGTTTATCCTCAATCATGGGTTTTCTGTTGTATCGCGCAACTCTTTCCAAGACTTTCCGCGCTTTCTTCTGCTTCCCTGTGATCAAGTAGTAGCGCACTGATTCTGGAAATATCCTAAAGAATATTAAAAAGAAGGTACTTCTACGCTTTCATTTCTCGGAGCAACTGTTTCCTATTAAATTATCAACATTGAAAAAATCTGCTGCGCACGCGTCTGCTACACGAGTAAAACTCTCACAGCTTCTCAACAAGATGTTTCCCACTGCCTTTTCCCAGTTGTTAACAAGTCTGGAACAAGTTATTATGTGTGACAAGGTTGTCTTGTGACAAGGTTGTTGAAGCCAACAGACTCGCAACAAATTGTTCCAACAAGTCTGATATCGTTTGCACACAACAAGTTTTTAACAAGTTGATGACAACAAGCTCGTAACAACTGGTTACGAAGAGCCTGATACCTTACAGATTGAGAAACCAGATACCTTACAGATTGTTACCAGATACCTTACAGATTGTTATCTGAAGCGCTCACTCAGCTACGATGGAGCTGTTTTATGGAATAGTTTGCCAACTAAACTTCGTTCGGCACAATCTCTTAGTGCTTTTAAACGAGGTCTAGAATGTTGGTTAGCTTAGACTCACACAAGGCAATCATGTAAATCAGTACTGTTCTGTTTTTTTTTTTGTAAATAGCATGTAATTTTTTGTATTCCTTTTCCTCCTTATGCTATACTTTATATACATCTATATTATGTAAATTTTTACTGATGATTCTACCGTGTCAAAATAAAGTTAATCATAATAACAATAACAATGACAATGACAATAACAATAATAATAATAACAAGATGATAACAACTTGTTCCAGACTTGTCACAACAAGTGGGAACAAGCAATGCGAACACATCCTGATATCGGCTTGACAACAACATTGTTACAACTTGCATGGCAGATATGTAACAACTTGCGCGTTTTTAGGTGTGTACAACTTGTCAACACGTTGGGCACATGTATTTATGCGAACACAACCTGATGTCGCTTGTAGTGTTATGAAGGAATAAATTTTAGAATCTGAACGAGGCCGGGAAGGCTTATTAATATTTGCATAAAAGAATATATGAGGTGATAGTTCATCTCATAGAACTCGAGAGCGAGTAATCTAATTATTTTAGTAGAATCAGAGACCAAACATAAAATATTCCACAATATTCCATAAAATATTGCTATTCTTTTTAAAAAATGCGCCAGGAAAATGATTGTTTTGCTACTCGCTATATATCGAGGAATACCGGGTGGCCCAAAAAAAAGTACTCCTGTTTGATTCGTAATAACTTCTAAACAAGTAAAGTTTTTAAAGAGAAATAACTTGCATTAAATAGAGGAAGGACTAACTTAGATTTTGATATATTACAGTTGTATTTAACTTAAAAATTCACGGATATATTAATGTTAAAAATGGGGAGCATATTTTGGAATGTGTCTAAAATTAGCGAAAATCGGCATATCAAATATTAACTCCAGCGTTTGTTTGCTTAATGACATATTAGGCTAACTTGTATTTCAGCGAATTATCGTTAAGGTTTGTAAGGGATATGGCGTAGATTTAGACATCTTACACGTAAGTCTTAGCTCATTGTTTCCTGAAATATGAACGTTCGAAATTATGCAAGTATTTAATATTAGGTCTTTGCAAACTTAAATGTACATGAAAGACTGACCATGGAAGGCAGGCGCTTAAATTTTTCGTATTCTTAAATAGCCTAATTTTTTTATGTTTTTAATGGGTTCAAACAGACTGAGTAGATTATTTCTCGGTTAGAGCAGGATGAATATTCTTTATTGAAGGAAATAATATTGCTTTTTGCAAATACACATCACCGTATCAACGCTACTATTTTGTTACGTTTTGTTCCAAAAATGTTGCATGTCTCTGGGGAGTTGCTTAATTGTTATGTCTTATGGAGTTGTATGGTTTGATTGTGTTTCATATAATTCTCAGTTTACTCCATGAACTTGCCAAGATTAAGAAACGGCAAAAGAGTTTGGGTGTTCTTAACAAGATTTCAGAACGTTGCAGAATTTAGAAGAGCTTCACAATTCCGTTGTGACAGCATGCCCTAATTCAGAACTACGAACGATCCAATGACGATCCTTCGCGATGCAGTGGTCTCATGAAATAAGGAAACGTATTCGTGCTAGGAACACACGCGAATTTCGGACGAATGAATCTTGCTTGTATTTTGTAGATATAATAATACTTTGTTTCATAATAAACAATTTGTCAAGTGTCATTTATTTACTGGTAATAGTGCATGTTTCAGTCGGGCAAATCTTGATTAATATTTGATACGCCGATTTTTGCATATTTCAGACACATCCAGAAATATCCTCCCGAATTTAAAGATTAATATCTCCGTGAATTTTTAAGTGAAATACAACTGTAACATATCAAAGTCTAAGTTAGTCCTTCCTCTATTTGATGCAAGTTATTTCTCTTTAAAAGCTATAGTTGTTTAGATGTTATTACGAATCAAACAGGAGTACTTTTTTTTGGGCCACCCGGTAGATAGCGAGTAGAGTAGCCAATCAAATTAAAGCATTTGCACTAGTATACCAGCATGATTCCACTAATATGAATTAGTGGTCTGTTGCAGTTTCTTGATGCAGCCTTGTTGCACGTCTGCTGCAGCCAAAAGCCTGTAACAACTCGTTTTAGAATGTTTTAAACCCTCGTATAGCAAGTCTGCGATAAGCTTGTAAACTTACCACCAAACAATAAATGCAGGAAACCCAAGACAACTCGTTAGGATCGTCAACTTGCGCCAGTCTCGAATAAGATGTGCGTACAGCGGTATTATACATAAGGCAAATATGAAAGAGAACCAGAATATAACTCCCATAGTTCCACGGTGCTTCACGCCTGAGAATTCGCTAAGGATGATGAATAACGAAGCAGAACAACCTGTCGAATATGAATATATGAATGATGCATTAACAGATAAGATTTCAAATACAGCGGATAAAGCGACACAAAGTGTACACGATGCCAAATCTCAAGATAACGATCTAAAATCTAAAGAACTAGCGGTAAAATCGACAACCTCGTTCCCAGGGTCTTTCTTAGAACGGCGCGAGGCGAAGGAAAGACCCTGGTTTCGGCTGGTCACGTGTCATCCAGATTCTGGGTGATAAATTAAAATGATATTATGGGCAGGGTGGGAGAGGAGCGTGTTTGTCGCGTTTGTAACAATATTTGCAATTTTGTGTGATGACATTTAAATTTGCAACACGAAATCGTGAAGAGAACTGCAATTAAAAATTAATATTTATCGTGATGTGACTTTCTGCTCTATAATCTAGTGTCGAGTTACAATTCAAGAAAGTTGGATCAGATTTCAACTTACAAAGAAAGCACGCCTGGGCGGCGTGGCAATAAGCCTACAACTGTAGAATAAAATTCATATCTCTAGACCGACCAATGTGGTTTATATCTATTATTTCTATGGATCACTCTTATCCTTACCGTACAAAACCGAAGTAGGATTTTAGGTTTACTGAGTCGAGCGATGAAGGCGTCTGGGGCATTAAAATGCTATAATAATTTCTTATATTCTGCGAGCAATTTTAACAAAAGCTTAATCACGTAAACAGTGACACAATGACTATAATTTTATAACCTATCTCACAATTGTACTCCAATCCTATATGAATTACAAATATCCTTGGTCCAACATGATCAGGTACACAATGAAAAGTGTTTGTGGTTTAATAAGCCAAACTTCTGTTACTGAAGTTAGTAATTCAGCGTTTCACTTTTAACGACACTGTAAGACAAGAAGGGATGCTCTTTTCGCTTGGAGAAAACTACAGTCTATTTTCTTTCTTAATTTGGAACTTTAAGTCTTCCTGTTTTAAATTTTTTAGGTGACTCGGTGACTCATACTTAGCTAGCGCCAAAAACGTCAAGAAGATTCGATACTACTTTAACTTATCGTATCCACTATACAGTATACACCCTATTTTATTTTCCTTTTGTTCCTTATATTGTATGCCCACTGATTTCAAATATTATTTGTTCCCTTCTTTCTGCCCTTATTTCTTCCTTTCCTCCATCTTATCATATTATAAATTATATTCTGATCTTTGCTTTTCTATTGATGAACATCTCTTCTATTTACTAAATTCCTTGCATTGATGAAGGTCCACCTTACCACAGAATAGGAAGGTATAGCAGAAGTCTCGCTCAAGCAAATATTTGTCCGCGTTTTTACAAGCGATTCCTCATCAATCACGCCATCCTGGCTAGTACAACCGGCACTTTGTACCTACCAAAACCTGATAAAAACATCCGGCTGTACTAGCCAGGATGGCGTGGATTGGCGTGAGCGAGTTAAAATTTTCGTGGACGTAAAACAACAAAGGCACCGACTTAAGATACACTTCTGCTATACTTTCCTATTCTGTGACCTTCAGACCAAAAATTTTGCGAAATAATATAGTGGTGTTTCTCAGGAATATAATTAGAGAGGTTCAGGTTTGACTTAATTCCACCGGCTACCACCGGGGACCATTAACCAATCAGATGCTTTTCATATATTCGATTAACCAATCAGATCGGTACTAAGCAAGTAAGGTAATGGTAGCTGTATAGTGGAAGCCAAATCTGACCTTCTTTCATGTTAGTTCATTTAATATGTATTAGAATATATAATTAGTTACACGTTTTCTTGCTAAACTTTATACTTACTTGACTAGGCGGACTTATATTCGTAGCGGCTCACAATAATATAGTAAGTCATTGCGAGTGAGATTTGTGAGTGTATACGAGTGAGCGCAGACGCGTGAGTAGCGCGTCGAAACATGTCGGCTCATTCCACTGGCGAGTATTCGTAAGTACTCGTTTCTCGCTCGCAACCGCGCGCGGTACTGCACTCTGCAGTTTAAGTTAAGTTAAAAGTAGGTTATGATAGGTTATAATGATATTAAAACTAGGAATAGGGTCACGGTTTGTCTTAAGGTAAGAACTACCACATTATACCGTACAATTAAATAGTGCATGTCATAGAGTGCACTTTATTAAATTAAGTGATTCAATTGTATCCATAAAAATAGGTACGCTGCACGTACATGCTTGCTTCAATCAACAATAAATTCTCGATTATCGGTATCTCTGAAACCTGGTTGCAAGATTCATCGCATACCGTTGACATCGAAGGATACAATTTTGTACATAACTACCGACCTGATAGATCTGGAGGCGGAGTTGGTTTATATTTAACAACTGAGTTGGAATACAAATTCCGCAATGATTTAGTTTTCCCTAGTCAAACGTGTGTTGAATCATTGTTTGTAGAAATAACTAATATTAAAGGGAAAAACATAATCTTAGGTATTGTTTATTATCCACCACGCCAAAACGTCAATGATTTTAACAATAACCTGAATTTGCTCATGGGAATGATTTCTAAAGAAAACAAAGTATGCTATTTAATTGGTGATTTTAACTTAAATCTTTTGAATAATCATGGTCATTTACCAACTGGTGAATTTCTAGATATAATGTTTGGTCATATGTTGTTTCCTTTGATAACGCTTCCTACCAGAATAACGTCACATACTGCAACTCTTATTGATGGCATATTTACCAACCACTCAGATAACTATTTATGTAGCGGTTACTTTCTGACATATCAGATCATTTGCCAATATTCTGTATTACTCGAGAACAATTAACGGATTTGAACGAAGAAATATACATGGTTTTTCGAGACAAAAATGAAGCAAATATGGCTAAATTTCAGTCGTCCTTAACCAATTTTAACTGGTATAGTCTAGATGGGTTCTATGATTCGCTAAAAGCGTACGAAAGCCTTTTAAACAAATATCGAGATATCTATAATAGTTGTTTCCCTCTGAAAAGAGTCAGGAAAAGAAAATGTACTTTGAGTAAACCTTGGTTGTCCAAGGGACTTCTCAAATCTATAAGGCGAAAGAATAGATTATATAAGCGATATTTAAATACCCCAAATGATGTTAATCAGGCTTCTTACACAAAGTATAAAAACAAATTGAACCATTCTTTAAGGATTGCCAAACGTATCAACTATGATAAACAATTAGATTACTTTAAAACAAACACTAAAAGAACATGGCAAATCTTGAATGAAGTCATTAATAGGAAAAAGCATACCAATAAACTAACTACAATTTTTGTTTCCAATGACGATGAAATATCAAGTCCGAATGAAGTTGCGAACCATTTTTGCGAATATTTTACCAACATTGGGATCAATTTAGCCAAGGATATACCAAATTCTACAGTTTCTCACCGTTCTTATTTATCTGGTAATTATGTTAATTCAATGTCCCTGGAATTAACAACTGAAGAAGAAATAGTGGAAATAATTAATTCATTGCGATCTGGAACCGCGGCTGGCTATGATAACATTCCGATATCGGCCTTAAAAAATTCTCTTAGTGTAATTTCAGAACCTATTGCTCATATTATTAATCTTTCTATTTCATCTGGCATTGTTCCTGATCTTATGAAAATTGCTCGTGTTATTCCATTATTCAAGTCGGGTGACCACAGACATTTTCAAAATTATAGACCTGTATCAGTCCTACCTATTTTCTCTAAACTATTAGAGAGAGTCGTTTTTAAACGTGTAACAAATTATATAGACAAATCATCAATCCTCTCTGATAATCAGTACGGCTTTAGGAAGAAACATTCAACATCTCTGGCATTGATGCGCTTGTATGATGGAATAACATCGGCGATTGATCGAGGGGAATTTACAGTTGGAATCTTTCTGGACATTTCCAAGGCATTTGATACCGTAAATCATGATATTTTATTCGATAAACTCCAACATTATGGCATCAGAGGATTGGCTCTTGATTGGATAAAAAGTTACTTTTTCAACCGCCTACAATATGTCCAATACAATGACACTTCTTCCACTTACAAAATTATAAAATGTGGGGTGCCCTAGGGTTCTATCCTTGGGCCACTCCTGTTTCTTCTATATATTAATGATTTAGGCAATGTTTCTGATATATTCGAGTTGATTTTATTCGCTGATGACACTAATTTATTCTGCTCCCATAAGGACTTTTTTCTTTGGGAAATATTATCAACGGTGAAATTGAAAAGTTGTCTGAGTGGTTTAAGGCTAATAAGCTGTCAATTAATATAAAGAAATCTAATTATATGATCTTTAAACCTAGACAAAAAGGATTAGTAAATGATTTATCTATAACATTAAACGGTCATACAATTGATAGAGTAAAAGAAATTGCTTTTCTTGGTGTTATTTTGGATGAACATTTTTCTTGGAAACCTCATATTTCTCAAGTTGCTAGGAAAATATCAAAATCTATAGGTATCATATACAAAGCCAGTTTTTCCCTTTCAAAGTCTTCCTTATTTAAATTGTATTATTCTCTAGTTTATCCTTATTTACAGTATTGTTTAATTGTTTGTGGTTCTGCCTACGCAACAAATTTAAAACGCATTATCTTGCTTCAAAAGCGCATTGTTAGAATTATTAATAAAGAAAATTTAATGCACACACTGACCCGATTTTTGCTGAAGTTAAGATATTGAAATTCGAAAATATCTATTTGTATCAGCTAGGGAAATTTATGTATTTATATCGAAATAATTTATTACCCAAAAGTTTTGATAACCTCTTTCTTCGCACGAGTCAAGTTCATAACTATAATACACGTCAGTCTAACTTGTATCACATCCCCTTTTGCAGAACAAATATTAGAAAACTCTCAGTTAGTTACCAAGCCCCGAAATTTTTTAATACATTAAGTTGCGATATTCGCAATGCGTCAAGTGTTTCTTTATTTCAGTCTAAATTAAAAAAATACTTGTTTTCCTCGTAATTGCCTTAACATTCATTATTTTTCTTCTTCATTTGACAATTTAATATTTTTTATTTTATTGCTTTTATTATTCATCTGTAATGATACATTATTAATACTGTAATTACTGTATTTTGATATCAGTATATTGATATCAGTATAATTATTGTTTCCACCGTACCGTCTCCATATCTATCAGAGCAAGTTTGTAGTATAAAGGAGCCCAATTTTATAAGCCTTTTGGTTTCTTTTGGGCTTCCTTGCCTTTTCCTATTCACTTATTAAATTTGTAAATATCTAACTTGTGGCAGAATAAATACAAAATATTTCAGGATTTCTTGTTGCAAATTTAAATTTTATCGCCCGAAACTATGACACACAACTTGTAATTTTCCAAGTGAAACAAGCTCACTCCTCTACCACCCCTCCCTAAGTACAATTTTAATTTAACACCCAGAATCTGGGAGCCACGTGAACAGCTATTGCCAGGGTCTCTCCTACTAAATAGGGAAGAGCCTGGGAACGAGGTTATGCCATTTGTAGATTGTTCTATTCCATTATTGTTCTTACATCCAAAGTCTTTCCACCCTCGACACATTTGTTGTAAAGAGCTCGTGCATTGAAATTTATACTAGAGAAACGAATAGATCTTGTATGATTAGCTGGATTCATATTAGAAGACGGATTTCCGTCTAAGACGAGAAACTTGTCCAGATACAAATTTGGTTAACGACGGTTTCTCCGTCTCAACTTTTCCATCTAACTTTCTCGTCTGAACGACGGGAAAGTGAGACGAGTTTCTCGTCTTACACGGAAAACTCGTCTTAAATTTATATCGGACGAATAGATCAAGACAGGTTTCAGCTCGTAACCTGTGTTTCTGTGTTAACCTGTGTTAACAGGTTTCTGCTCATGGCCAGACGGAAATCCGTCACACGAGTTTCCCGTCTTAGATGAATTCAGCTAATGTCCGAATTTCTGGGCTGCATGTAGTAAAGCCATATATAAATTTATCATGCAGTTCAGATATGATACAGAAATGAAAGGGATGATCCAGTTTAATTTGTTGAATAAGACTAACGTCTCTCTTCTATATTCCGACTCCCTCCAATGTTTTCTTGATGCATTAACTACGGGATGAAACTACCTGAAAAATATAATTGAGCCATAAGGAGCGAAGGCCCTTCGTCTCTTCAGGCAGTTGCATCCCTACCAACGAAAACATGTTAACACTTTTGGATTTAAACGAGTTTGAGTTAACTGGAGAAAATTACAATAAAATGTACTATCAAATCTAGGGGGAATTGGATTTATAGTGAGAGTTAGTGGGAGTTCGAGTTAGCTAGGTTCTACTTGTATAGTACAAATTGTAACTTATATTTTAATTAATAGCTCTAATGGACCTATTACAGTACCTAATGAACAAAGTTTTGATCTAGACAAGCCTAGACAAAAATTTCATCACAGGTTGAAAGAGCATCACAAAATTAGTAATTTTCGTAATATTAGTAGCCTGCGAAGTTTGCCGTTTTTCAGTCATTTTGTATTACGCACGGGAAATTGATACCGCTTTCTGAAAAAAGGCAAAGGAGTGCATAATAATAACACACAATTTATAAAAACTGTATATTTCGAATCAAATCGGATTCATCTTCAGTAGTGTTTTGCAAGATATGTCGTTATATTACAAGCGCAAAAATATGCATAAAAATATTACTCGACTGTGCATCGCTAGAAATCTCGGACATTTGAATCCTGAAACATCCCTTACGTATATTTCTAAATATAACTAAAAGCATTATTAAAAGGATTACAAAAAGGATTATTACAAAATGTAATCATACTAAAAGGATTACAAAATGTAAACAAACAAAAAACAGAAGAAAAGAGCTTTCGAATGATATATTTTGGGTCATTTTTGCCTAAAAAATCATCGCCAAACCTTGACATTAGAACCTGATGATCGTGTCTAATAAACGAACCTTCGATTTTATGCAAACTTGGAATGAAGCAAATACACATTGACACCACAGATTAAGATATGCGAACAATTGTTTCGGATACTAATATCTGCATATTATTTAAATATTACTGCACATTTTTAAGTTCATCGATCATTAAGCCGTAATTTGACTTTGTAAAATGTGGATTATTGTCGTTTTGATAAATTAGTTAGAAACCCTGCCGCACATTTAATTGCGTTGTTGTCCAGTTTTAAGTATCGTAAATAATCATTATATTTTATTATTGGTTTTAGTTTTCTTTCTTATTTCCTTGATTAGTTCACGGAATTTTGTTTTCACAATGCACAATTTTAATTTAGTATGATTCTTAAAAGATATTTTATGTTAAAAGTGGATAACCATCTACATTCCTGATAAAATTTGAAAATAAGAGTGAACATGGGGACTGGGGCTAGAATGCATGCTGTATTCCGAATGTCCGCGATTTCTAGCGATGGTGATTGGTTGATTTCAGTGCAGTTAATTAATTACAAACAGCAGTGCAATTTTCTGTAATCACAGTGCAATTTTCTGTAATCACAGTGCAAAAATCTATAACAAATTAACTGATCTGAATGGTGGAAAAACAATATGATCAACCAATCAGTTTAAAGCATAGATATCTTATATACACTGGATAGCGCATCTCTTTTAGTAAAATTGAAGCCAAGAATACTCCAGCGGTTACCCCCAATTGAATAGATGGCGGCCATGTTGGTGTTTCCCACTCGCTAATAAACGCTTAAAAAAAACAACAGTAACTTTCATCATTTTTGAATAGTTTAAAATGTATTTGGAATAGGTTTAACTTAATGTTTAAGTTCCCTGTTTAAGATATAGAAAACATACGAATCTTCTCATTTTATGGGAATACCCTGAGCCTGCAATCACGCCTTCAATTTTTGAATTGCAGAATAATTAGATGCACTATCTAGTGTATATAAGATATCTGTGGTTTAAAGGAGTATAGGGAGCGTTTATTTTGTAAATCTAGATTTGGATTTTTTGGATTTGTTAAACAAATGGAACGGAATTGTGAGAATCGGATGAACTTCCTGTTTCTATAGTCACTGCTGAGTGTGTACATTCGGCGGCTTAGCGTTTCTCTTTTTAAAGTATTCAAAATGGCTGTTGTCCGACATGGCTTTCCAAGTTTCCTTTATTATTTTTCGCAGCATTGGATGAGTTTTTAGACGAATTCGTTGAAAGCCAATTGTCGTATAATGATGAAATAATTTTAGCTTTCGTTGAAAAACTGTCTGGGATTATGGAAAGACACGCAGCGGTTTGTGTACGAGAATATGCGGAGTTAATTGTACCAACGTACTCGGATATCGGGTTCCGTTCACATTTTCGTCTCTCCCGAAGTGGTGCTGAAATTTTGGTTAATTTGTTGGCTCGTCCAGAAATCCCTACTGATCACCTGAGAAGACGCCCTCCAGTAAGTGTAGAAAAACAGTTACTTATAACTCTTTGGGTGTTGGGCAATCCTGAAGTATTGCGATCTGTTTCTGATCGATTTAACGTTACCAGGTCATGTCTGTTTCGAATCTTAAAGCGGCTTTGTATAGCTATTGTAAACAATTTAGCTGGTCAATTTATTGCCTGGCCTAAAGGAGAACGTGTGGCAGATGCGATGGAGAAGTTTCAGAATGACATTTAGAGAGAGTTCGGTACTTATTAGAGAGAGTTCGGTAGCAGACGCAAACACAATGGTTCTTAGATTAACCCCTACATTTTGAGACGGCCTGGTCTACTTCAACCTATTCAGTTGGGGTACTGGGTAAGGTACAATACAATACAGTTAACTTAAATGCAATCTTTTATTTCCAAACAATAATGACAATTTTGAAACTGTTTATAACTCAAAAGCTTGAAAAAGCATATGAACAATAAATATTTGAAAATGCATGCAACAGGTTGATAAATAAATAGACTTTTAATAAATAAATATACTTTCATATACAAGTGTATATGAAGTTAGTCATTCAAGTAATCTTTCTTTAATTGCATAGAAAGATCCTTTTCGTATAGATTTAGCAAGCGGTCGAAACGCTCCATTTTTTACCGGTGAATTTCTTCTTTTTTTAACATTTTTTCCCTATTTTCCTCCTTTAGATCATCTTGGGCCTTTGTAAGGCATTCACCAAAGCTCCGTTTTTTCTTTTTCTCCTGCTTACCAGTAATCTTTTTTTGCTCATCAGATTCAACTTCATTATCAGGAATAAAATGCACTTGCTTTACCACTAAGATCATGGAATCCTTCGTTCATTCTTGCATTTCGGGTTCATACACAGAGCTTCAAATGTTTTACCGACTTATTTTGATGGTGTTTCTAAAAAAATATGATAGACAAGTTGTTCATAGAGGTACTATAAGCCATTGCACTAAGAAGAAATAAATTTACATACTTAAATATTCAAAAAATGTGGAAGAATCACGTATACCTTTCGCCTGCTGTTTTTCCGCCATTTTGACAATTCGTTTTTTGTCCCACTATAGTACTATACCTTGCGGTCGGTCAGGTCAAGGTCCAGAAGCTCAAAAGGAACGTTGAATCCTAAGTTTCAGATTGAATCCGAAAAATCCATAAGTTGAGTAGTCTCCTATGCAGACCTACTTTAGCGGGTTTGGGCCCGCCACGTACGGTCTGCTTACTTTCGCTAGCAATTCGCCTTCCTATTGTATTCCATTAGCCAATAGCACAGAATAAAGATCAGTAACAGAAGGGCCACTCAGCAGTGTAACGTGTCCGCGTTTTTTATGCAAAAATATGCAGTTTACTCGCCAGAAGGCGGAGCAGCCAGTAAAGCTATAATTGGCTAATTTTTTGCCAAAGTAAGCATACCTTACGTGAGGGCACAGCCCGCTAAGTAGGTATGCGTAGGAGACTATAAGTCGAGGTTGATTCATCAGATTCGAATCTATTTTAAGATTTTGTCAAATGAAACTGAGAATCGATAATCGGATTTGAAAATCCAAATCCAGATTGCACTAAAGCAACACTCCCTTAGTTTAAAGAAGAAACGGTCACAGATAGATTGCTTCAAAACACGGCGCCTTGCTACATAATAGACACCTTAAGATTGACGTCGTTTATTTTTTATCCCGCGAACGGCAAACTGCGGTTTTCCGTTGGCCGTTTCACGTTTGAAAGACAATATAATTGGACCTTAAGATAGACGTTTCTTTTTTAACCCCGCGAACGATGTGTGTAGATTTTCCACCAACTGCAAAATTTAAGATGGCAGCAGCAAAAAGGTAAGGTTTCTGTACAATAAAACGTATTTTTTCATATTTCACATGCTGATACAAACTTTAAATTTACTTTAATGAACTTGGCTTTAAGATTTCTTCAGACATAAAAATACACAAAGTATATTTTCTAAACGTTTCGCCTTTTACGGCTTCTTCAGTGGAATGTTTTTTACGTATACAATAATATTTCCTCCTATTTATATAAAACTAATTAAAATACTAAATTTACAATGAGTATGCTAATGTAAATAAAAATAGGCAAAACATGCAATTGATTTATTGTCCTGTAGTTTAAAATATTATATAATGTTAATAGATTAAAATAATTCAAACATGCAACTGATTTATTGTCCCGTAGTTTAAAGTACTATACAATGTTAATAGATTAAAATAGTTCAAACACTAATTGTTCTACCAGTACAACCGTTCATCAAGTCTCCAGAATGTTTTTGTATTTCAAATGCTTCGACGTATTTCCTCTCCCCGTCGTTCACGATATTAGCATGTAAAATCTTCCACTTTATTGTAGGTAACTTTGATTTCTTGTGGGATTCCAAATGTTTATAAACCGTCTGCTTTTCCATTGTCAAGTGTTCTTTGATCCGTGATCCAATTGTTCGCCCGGTCTCCCCAATGTAAACAATTCCACATATTGAACATTCGATTTTGTAAACTACATTCTTCTTAAAGCAAAGGTTCGGTTTAGAAGACAACTTACACGTTTCACATTCGCCCTGGCAGTTCTGTTTAGTCTTTGGTGGAGCAAAAACTTTAGAAAGGGGTTGACCGTTGGTAAAATGTAACCTTAAAGTCGGTATTCGTGATCGCTTTACTACCCTTATAGCCTGTCGTTTAAATTCTTCATTGATGAATGGTAGCTTTACATAGGTAAATTGCTGTTGTTCTAATTCCTCCGGTTCGTTATCTTGCTTGTTATGCCGTTGTCTGTTTTTATGAATCGTTCTTCTATAATTATGGATTTAATGAATGTTTTGGGATATCCATTCGCAGTGAATAACTCCGTAATGAGATTAAGTGACTTCTTTTGTGTTGTGGAATCAGTTGAACAATTAATAGCCCTGTTTACTTCCCCAGTTACTATGACTCGTTTAGAGGATATTGACCCGTGGCTGTCCCATGGTGTAATGCATTGACTGTGAATTGGTTTTATGTTGAAATATTATTGTAAAAAACATTCCACTGAAGAAGCCGTAAAAGGCGAAACGTTTGGAAAATATACTTTGTGTATTTTTATGTCTGAAGATTTTTATGTCATGTTTTCGTTTATTGTTGTAACTGATCTATTATATACAATTTAATATATATGTCAATAACAATGTTAATAACAATGTCATGAAAATAATGTTTTCCAAGTCCTTTTAACATTGGCTTACATGTACTGGTGTTTCTGCTGCAATTTTTATTGCACAGTTAGGTTCGGAGTTACATCATATGATGTTTATACTTTATATTTTGAAGCTGCAGTAGCTTTGACCTTCTACCTTCCACCCCTTCCCCCCCCCCTTTTTGCTTAAATATAAGTCTAGATGGCAATTAAAATTGCCAAATCTAAATTGCTTTTAACCATGAATGAATCATAACTGAAAACATAAAGTTTAAACTAGATTCCATACCATCTCAAATCGGTAACAAAAAACAATTTTCATGGCTATTTAAAGCTATATATGCTTTTTAGAAGTTCCAACATTGCCTTTCTTTCTTCAAACTCGAGCATATCAAACTTTGCGTTAACAAAAAGTCATATCGTATTGCGCGTGTCATAGTTCCAACTTTTGCCTATACAAGTCACGCCAAAATTTGATGTTTTTTCGCTTACGTTTGCTCTACGATTTTATCTGTGTTCAGTTACCTACGGTATAGGAAAGAATAAGCTTGTAGACGTTTTTTGAATGTACTTTTATGGGAAAATAATACTTAATTCGAAGGGCACTTTTCGTTTGATTGTGCGCTATTTGTTATGATTTATATAGGAAATTCGCCTCGCGCAGTGTCTGTTGAAGAAAACTGGCACTAGGACTTATGCGCAGGTCTTTGACTCCAGTATTTGACGTCTTCGTGAAATTTGGCGCATTTTGATAGCAAATTCATGTTTATTTATGGCGATTTAGGAAGGGCAAAATGTGCGCAAAGATGTGGATTTTGCTTGTGTTTACAAGCTCGTTAATAATTCACTTGATCTCGGCTGTAGGAGATGGCGAAGGGACGTCTTAGGCTCAATATCTCTCTTATATGTCTTTATATATACCAGAATCCAGATACGTTTTGAACAATTTACAATTGTAGTGATTTTACGGTTTAGCAAAATGTATTTTTTAGTTATTCTGCCTCATTATAATTAAAGTTTATGCTTGGGAAATCTCGAAGCGCGGGCTTTGGTCTCTCCGCCATATAATAACAATAATAGTAATAATGAACTTTATTTAAAGAAGGTATTACAAAACCAGTTCAGCATAGCAAATCTTACACTGGGCCTTACAATGGCGCGTCTGTAATTTCACATTAAGCGACTGGACACTAGTTTGAGCAAATGTTTATTCATATAGGGCGAAAGTTTGATAGGTTTATATCTTTCTCTTCTTTCTTCAGCTTCCACCTCAAATTTTATTGAAATTCAATTCCTGTTGTCGAATCTCTAATTCTTTATCTTTCTATTCAGTTTTTTTCTCATTCTTCCTGTTTAGCATCTCAACTACAGATTGCATTTTAAACCTTCGTTGTTTTTTCTTACCCCCCTAAACAAGCAGTTTGGCTTTTAGAAACAACAAACAAAAACGCCAGCTCTCGACATAAGCGACAACTAGGCAAAACTACCATAAATTTAAGAACAATGAGATGCTTAATGTTAAAAATCACAGAATTGGGCGCCATGTTTGTTTTTAAGTAGTCAACAATGACTGGCATTACAACACACAAATAGCCAAATTTTTACGCCTTCATGACCAAAAGTTCATCCAAACTACTTTTGAGATGCTATTTGTCATTTAACAACTTTCGAAACGTGTGATTATTGCAAATCTATTCTTTAAAATCTTGAGGTGAATCACTCACCTGAAAACTACCACCTTGCCGTTGCGCACGTCGTGAATTTACGCCAAATGCGACGGCGAGCGCCAAATCACGTGCTTTCCAGCGGTTTGTGGTTTGGCGATTGAAAAAACCCGTTCCTATTAGGGAGTTGAAGCTTCACGTTTCCGGGAACGGCAAACGGCAGGTTCGAACTTTCTTGGCAAAATTTTCGTTGAACGTTTTCGTTTCATATTTTCTTTCTTGCGTCCAAAGAATAATTATGTATTTCAGTTTTAAAACAGGAAATTCATTTACTTTTTATTGCCTGATACCGTAAAATTTTTCTTTGCCTGGCGTTTGCCGTTTGACGTAAACAAGACTAACAAAACTTACATAGTTGAGTGGAATTTTCAAGCAAGGCAGGAAAACTTGGCATGTAAATTATTGATAAGTAATAGCATTGTTTGAAATTTGGATAAACATGCACTCATGAGTTTTCAAAGACCTCAAATAGCACTCGTCCTTCGGACCCCTCCTATTTTTAGGTCTTTAAAGAATTCACTCGTGCATGTCTTATCCAAATTGCACTCGAAACCATGCTATTATACCAACACTAAGCGATTTTTAAACAAGCTATAGCGTGCGCAAATGTACATATACTAAGCAATCATTAACGTTCTATTCGCGATCAGTTCACGTAGTTCTTTCATTCAACGGATGCTCAATCAATCAATCAATTAATTAATTATAACTCTCTACTAGGGTTTAGTCCGCTATTTAGACTTGATTTTCGTCTTTTAATATGTAGAACTTTCCTTGTCTTTGTACGCATGCATGTTCCTTCACCCGTTCTAGTATCGTTCGATTCTGTCGTGTTGCTGTCTTTGTCACTTAGGATACTCATTCCATGACGCAATTTTATTAAGAAATTGCAACAAAAAGAAAACGAATCCATGCAATTTTCCATTGCACGAAACTGTGAAAGTGAGTGTATTGACCTGTGAATGTATGTTTTCGGTAAATGGAACACTTGTTACCATCTAGGTTAAGATCTAGAATTTGTGGTGGTCACACACACCAAGGTCTTGTGGCTGTAGCCTAATAATTGCAATTTTTGAATAAAATTGCGTCATGGAATGGGTATCCTAAACGTGCTTAGACCCTCATGCACTCTCATCAACACTGCGCTGGTTTAAATTTTCATAAGAGTTGACGAGAGTTTTCGCTGTGCGTGCGGTAATATTCAGTCGACTCTCATGCAACTCTTGTTCTCGTTTGAGCGGGACGTGAGAGTTGAGAAAACTCCCATGGGAAACTCTCAACTTGGAAACTTTCGCTTCTCAACTCTTATCTTATCATTCTCGTGTGACTTGGTCTTGAGTAAGTTAAGGGCGCCTCTGGCAGGTGATCTCCGATCGAGAAAAGCTACGGTGGAAGGGTCAGTTAGGTGAGCAGCTAATCTTAGCGCCCAACCAAGCCTGGCAACATTCCCCGTGGGAGGAACCAGAATACCCAGAGAAAACCCGCGATATTATTATTATTACCCAAACCACAAAATTTGTTCTTTCTGATTTTAATATTTTTGCCGAAGCTACAATTTGTGCAAACCATTTTGTACAAACTATTAATCAGATTATATTTGCTGTAGCTCCCATGTTTGGTTCAGTTCATTTATAGCTAGAAAGTTGATTTTCTATGTTCACTTTAAAGAAATGATGGACAAATCTAATATTCTTCCCGGTCTAGAAGAACGTATTTTTACCATTTTTTTCCGGGCTGGGAAGCACTGCCCCCCAACCCCCCAGCTACGGGCTTGATTCGGTAGAGTGTTGAGTCGTTGACTGAAATTATGAATCGAAGTTGTTCGCGCAAACCGAGAAGATAAATTCGGCAATATAAATGCTCAAGGAAAAAATCTTGCTACTAATTTTAGTTCCTGAAAAAAATTAATTGTTTTTAATTGGGCTTTTTCGATTCGCACGTGCAAATTCGCTGAAAAACTGGCAAGAGCCGAAACGCCGCACGCGCTAGACATGTTTAATTACATGACGTCACAAAAAGATTGCAAAATTTCCATTTTTCGGAAAATAGAACGCTTTGTCATGAATGTTTCTGTTGGTAAAATTGACACCAAATTAGGCGGTTTTGATACACGAACAACGGAATATTCTCCTGGGTATGTAAATCTTTAATCTATTTCCATATTTCGTTTGTGTGTTTGTGTTTATTTATTTTGGAGAAAACCTTTGATGAAATATTGGCCCTCGATAATTTTATAAATTTATCACATAGTCTAAAACTATAAATATTTACAATTTACTATTTGACTATTAGTCGGAAACAAATAAACATAGTTATAACTTTGGTAATCCATGTTATATAATAACTACAGTGAAACACGCAATTTGATTGGTCAACAGCCGTGCAGGATCAGACAATCCTGCGCGGGAAATTCTGAACAGAAATTCTTGCACATAATTTTACAAATATACTCGCATTGTAAAGTTTCATTGTACGATGCCTTTCGACTTTGAAGTAAGTTTCCAATTATTGAGACGTTGGTTTAGTTGTATGAATAAATTTCTGATCGATACATTGCTATTCACCAAGTAGCAAGACGTAGCGTTGAAATTCATCAGACCATGGCATGCAAGTACAACGTTAACATCTCTCGCTTCAAAGTTGATCAAACGCTTCGCAATCTTCACATATTCAGGTCGAGAATCTTCAAAACTACTTTGGCTCTCTGTTTAGCGGGTTTTCCATTTCAAATTTCGTATATTTTATCGAAAAAGTCCCTGTATTTTCGCTGTATATTTTCGCGAATTTGCGATCAAATTCTGTTCACATATGTTGTTGTTTTCAATAGCGCGGAGTAGCGATTCTCTGATTGGTTAATTCACGAATGTTGTGAGAACTACACATTTCATCAGTAATTTTAATCAAGTTAAGCGTCGTTTCACTGTAGTAATCAATCTCGTACCCAGAGCCATCGTTGAGTGGCTCTGGCCACACGGGATTGAAAAAACGATCCTTATTGGTCGATCCATAAGCTATTGGACCCATACCCCCTGTGGTGTTCACATGCGCGGCCAATATGAGTGAATACGATATATTTTGTGCTATTTGGCCTGAAAATTTGCTTATTTTGACGAATTTTTTGTTGCTTTCCGTCCGGAAAAGTGGTGAAGGGATCAAGGAGTTGATTTATGCATATTTGAATTCATTTGGGAAAAATAGCAGGCTTCGTTGTGGTAATATTCATACTCTTGGTTCACTCTGAGTGAGTATTGATGGGAATGATGGCATATGTCCTTGATCTACTATATTGGAGTGTTATTATTGAAAAGAAATCCAAGCGTACAAGACTTACAAGCGTACACGTATGCTAGGACTGTGTTTATATATACAAGATTTGGGATTTTTTAATTGAACTATAAATATATGAATCATCATGGACATGGTGTGAATGTAACAATTAAACAGCATTTGGAATATATTGTTTCTGTTTACAGTATTTCCTGTACAACTGTCAGAAACATTGTTCTTAGTAGCCAAAAAAGGTTTCATTAAAGGCCATGTAAAGTATGTAATGTAAACAAACCCTTCGTTTACATTCTGAACCCAGTGCTATAGTTGTAAAATATTAGATATATAATTATACTAAAGTATTTTTTTAACACTCTTCTGGTTCGCTATGCTTGTAAATGAATTCAATCCAAGAAAGTTCGGAAGGTGCGAAATATTAATAACATTCCAATGGTTAGGTCCTGACCATTGAAATATAGGCCTGCAGAACGCATGCGCAGAACAGACTTTACATGGTCTTTAACAATAGCAGTATGCACTACGTACAGTATGTAATAATATGAAACCGTCCACACAATTTATACAATGGTTCCACTAAAACTCGTAAATAAATGATTGTGAACTATTCCACAGTCTTGCTGTACTGAGTGGCTATACAGTAATACTAATACTACCTGTAAAAAAACAAGCAGCAACTCGACGTTGGCCGCTACTAACTCTTGATGAATGGCCTTCACTCGAAATGTCAAATTTCTGCTTGTTTTTTTTCAAGTAGTCCTTTATATAAATATCAGATGTTCATTCTTGTACTGGATAACTGAGTGTGCAACAATTAACAATTGTATTTGAAGTCACAACATTTGCTCAATAAAAACAACTTTACTTTTTCAGAATAAGACTAACCAAATTTTAGGTTTATTAGTAAACTATCATAATAACTTCACACATCTTCAGTGGCGTAGCTAGCGAAATTTGACTAGTCCTGCTCTAAGACCCACGCATTCTAGGGGTATCCGGGGGCATGCTCCCCCGGGAAATTTTGAATTTTAGAAGTCTGGAATGGCCATTTCCTGCGATTTCACGGCGAAATACTCCAAAGGGAACATAAAAAATTGCGTGATTAGCGGAAAATTTTTGATAATTTTTTTAGAAAAAAAAATTTGTAACTTTTTGAAATCCATGCATTTTTTTTTATCATATTTCACTATATATTTTTCAACTTAACTGAAAATGTAGCTGAATATAGTCAAGTTACGAAAGAGGAAAATATCATGTATATACAATACGCGTCTGTAATACGATCTTTCACTTGATCAACACATAATCCAACCTCACATAATCAACAATTGCGTAACTATTATACTGTTGAACACGGCGTTACGTTTTATACACTATAATGCTACGGCTAGCATTCGTTAAAAATTCACTACGTTTGTTAGTAATGTGTTAAACTTTATATAATGGAGTGGTATCAACTACAGATCACTACGCCTGGCACTCTGAATGTAATTCAGTACGCTATGCCTATGGTATTAACAAGCGTTTAATATAGTCTATGCAGCCAAATATCTACATAAACAGTGTGAATTGGTACAGTATATCATTTTTAAAATTAAACTCCATATAAGTGCTCGTTTCAAATGCACAAAGCAGATGAACTAGCAGTAAATATTACGTTCTTACTTTATATCAATACGACAGGCTTCACAAATGAAATTTGTATTCCCCATTAATATATTGTATTATAAAAATGCACAATCATCAGTCGAGTCTGTTCACATGCATTTCGTGAGCTAAAATATCTTAGCAGAAGCCAGAAATTATATCAAAATCACATTGGGCTTCCACACTCGTTGATTTCCATATTCATAACTATCCAATCAGAAACCACGATTTCTTGTATGAATTTACTATGAAATATACTAGCAAGTCCTGCCATTTGAAAATGGCAGGACTGAAATACGAGTCACGTGTAAATCAATGTAGAGTTGCAGTTGCTAGGTAACAGACACGGCAAGCTGTAAAATTGCGTAAATATAACAGAATGCGAAAAACGTTTTAAAAAATAATAACGAAAAAGACGAGAAAATGAGACAAAATAACAATATGATAATGATAAATTTTTAAAGCTTGAAGATAAATAAAGCAATGTTTTAGTAAGGAAATTTGGGGAAATTTTTAGTCCTGCTGGGCAGGACAAGCAGGACCGCTAGCTACGCCACTGCACATCTTTAACAATTTCAGGACCGCCGAAAGTAGGGATGCAGGCAAAAGCCCAGCTTAAAAGGGGCCTCCAAAGCACAAAGAGTTGTCAGTGCCAGATAATATGCAGTAAGGGACGGACCATTTGATTTTTGATGGGGGGGGGGGGTAGAATCCCCAAAAAAATATCGGGCAAGCAATTCGAACTTTAAAAAAATATCGTGCAAGAATAAACGGACGAAAAAAAATGTCGAGCAAGACTTTCGAGTGGTAATCCTTACTGCAATTCGGTGCATTTCCGCATGTAGCCCAGGGCCGTATGTAGCAACCGGGAGGCTGCAGGGTCCAGGAAATGGCGTTTCAGAGACTCTAAATTTTAAAATTTCCTCGGGCCTTCGGCCCTCGCTTTCAACCCCCCAAGCAAAAAGAGCTTCCTACGGCCCTGTAGCCTAAATAATGGGAGGACCAGTATAATTCCAAAAATGGTTGTTCTTTATTTCTTTACTCCGACTCCTATGATGAACATGTACATAAAAAACTAGGAAAACTACGATTAAATCACGGCCGTAGAAACTAAAATAGGTGAAATTTTTATGGGACACAATCAAAGGCGAGGATATAAGAGCGAGAGATTGAAATTGAGTAGGAATAGCGTACAGGGGTATGCGTTTCGACCTAACAGTTTTCTTCAGCAGGGTTTTTTAAGAGGGTGTAGATATAATTTGAAGAGGAGAAGGAAGGAGAGTTTATAAATGTTCGGAAAATAATGTGAGACCAAGAGGAAAACAAATTATTACGAAATAACTGAAAATAACCAATTACACAGTGAAAGAATGTAACTACTATACATGTTATTAGTCAAGTTATCCTACCAAAGGTCTTGTTGTTTGCGGGACATTCCAACACTACGCACTTTATTGTTCATCGTTCGTATTGGTGAAGTGAAGCAAATTTGCAGGTCCTTCAATTAAGGGTTAACTTACTCAATGGTATAGTGAGTTTGAATGATTGTGATGGTAAGGGTGATCATGTGACTGTAGGTGATTGCATCCAAATATGGTGTTAGTGGTGTAGGAGCTTATAAGACAGGGATAGGGGCGTTTGGCAATTAGTGATACATAAGGGATAAAAATAATGATAACACCGTGCAGGGTTTGATTTTTGTTTAAAATATATGAATATACAATAATAACTAAAACATGTACATATATAACAAAACCAAAACAGAGATTAGTAAATGAATGATACGATATAGAATTTGCAGGAGAGAAGACAGGAGAGTTTAGGAGTTCGGAAAATAATGTGAACTTGGATCCTCTACGTAGCAAAATCCACACCAGAACTAGCTAGCTATATTGGTATATAGCTAGTTCTGGTGTGGATTTTGCTACGTAGAGGATCCAAGTTCACATTATTTTCCGATCTCCTAAACTCTCCTTCCTTCTCCTCTGCAAATTCTATATTTCCCCTTTACCCCTGTAAAAAACCCTGCTGAAGAAGACTGTTAGGTCGAAACGCGTGTAGGGTTGCCTTTCCTACTCAATTTCAATATCTCACTCTTATATCCTCACCTTTTATGGAGTCCCATAAAAATTTCACCTACTTTAGTTTCTATATATAATCGTAGTTTCCCTAGTTTTTTTACGTACATGTTCATCATAGGAGTCGGAGTAAAGAAATGAAGAATAACCATTTTTTGAATACTGGTCCTCTCATTATTTAGGATACACAATGTCTTACACCAGTACTTGTCCAATTTAATACCTATTATATACCAGAAAATGTAAAAACAAAAAACTAAAAAATGTATATACATGCATACAAAAAAATATCGTGCAAGTCCTCTGACTGACAAAAAAAAATCGAACAGTGTCAGGAGGCGGAAAAAAAATATCGAGCAAACTGAAAATCTACCCCCCCCCCATCAAAAATCAAATGGTCCGTCCCTAAAGTGTAATAAATTGTAAAACACCTTCTCCGATTTAATAATTATGATGTCCTATGGTTCCCCTGGAAAAGTTTTACTCTGTGCCCTGCACAACCTCCCAGTGGTACCATAAAATGAATTGCAATTTCCTTAAAACCTTTATTGATTTCAATAATGTGTCATTCTACACATCAGCCTATCAAGTAATTCAAGCATGAAAGTATAAATGATATTACACTTATTCAAACAGGACATTGTTATTAGTCAGGCCATGTGTGATTCTTGATTCTTTAACGTGATTACTTTTTATCACATAATTAATGAGCAATGCACTTCTCCAACCATACTATTCCATTCTTGAGTATTTCATTATATTATAGACTCTTCATTATAATGCAACATGCCAAGTTGTTTACTGATCCAGAATACAGGACTGTATAATTTTAACTTGAGACTGATTTCTCTATTGTTTCTGGAGGTATTGGCATAATAAAAAGATTATCATATTTACAGTCCCAGGTGTATCTGAAAGAAATGTAAAACTAAAGTTAAACTGCTACATGCTTTTGCTCAATTGCTACAGCAGTACAGACCTTCCTTATTGAGAAAAATATCTTTATTTAATCATTGTATGAAGAACAATATTTGGTTTTAAATTCCCTAGGTATGATAGATTCATAATAATGCATGTATAATATATTGTAATAAATACTGGGTATGATCAGCTCACAGGATATGCTATAGAATTTCTGAAAATCTGCTGCATTTTTAGGGGGTACGCAATATCTTTTGTGGCATTCTAACTAGACTACAATTAGGATGGAAATTCAGAGCCCAAGGTTCAAAAATTAACCTTGAAACAAAATAATGATGACATGAACAATATAAATTGTAACAAATTAAAGAATTAAAGGCAACCAGTGTGCAACAAGCAACGTTCTTGCTCAAGAATAGCCTATTTAATAAAGCTGAGAGTTATTAAATTACTTTTATATAACAAATAATTAAACGTACGTATACCTTACGAAGAAATCGGAACATTTTGAATGGAACAGAAGCCATTTGATCGATGAGTGTCGACATGTATACAAGCCGGTGTTTCAATCATCTCAAATTACTTGTAAAACGGAAATCACACGTGCACTCAGTATCCCTGTTGTTCACACTAACTGCGCCGAACATATTTTAATGCTTTTGACGGGAAAAATTGCGATTTTATTGATATTTTCAGCAAAAAGTTAGCTCTCTACTGTACTTTTACCGTATTTTCTAATTAACTCAACTCGGTTGGCCAGAGCCACTCAACGATGGCTCTGGGTACGAGATTGTGTAGTAATTTTATAAAACAATTACCAAATGGTTTTCCCGTGCAGGATAGCATGATCCATGCACTTGGGATGTTGCTCGACTTTCGGAAAGCTTAAAAATACACTCGCCTACGGCTCGTGTATTTTTACGCTTTCCGAAAGTCTCGCAACATTCCGCGTGCATGGATCACGCAATCCTGCACGGAAAAGCATTCGGTATTCCTTTATTATCAGTTTCATTCTATAGCTGTTCTCTATACTTGGTTAAAAATAGTGTGATTACAGCCCAAATCGTACTATTTTAGCTGCCTCGTTTCTCGTTGCTTCAATTTTTGAGCTGTATTTATAATCAGACTATTTTGAGCTTTGCTCGCATCACCACGAGCAGTTGTAATATGGCATCATTTTTAAACCAATCGTATGAAAGTGGTGACCTTAGCTAGCCAATCAAGTGAAAGTGCGGAATTCATTTAGCCTTTCAATTTTAAGGAAAATGTGATGTGGCAAATTGACCAAAATAACAAACCAGAGTATTGATTACCAGTAAACCAGTAAAATTAAGGATCAAAAACACTTTTTCGTACAAATTCCTGTTAAAACATGGGTGGACCCTTATTTTTGGACCAATATCTGTAAAATTTAGGTCTTTAAATTTTACTCAATTCCCTCTGAAAGCCCTGTAAGTTATTTGATAACTCTACATTCTATCATTTTATATCTTTGGTGACCCTGCCAATTCAGATGATTTGCCCTGCCAATCCAGATAATTCGTATTTTGAGGGGTGTTACACCCTCCATACCCTCCTCAAGTTTCGCCCCTGATTTTCATTAAAATTCTCAAAAGTTAAATGTCAGTATATGTTTCTTCTGAAATCTACAGATTTTCTAAGCTATTCATGCAGCAGCGATAAAAATACATCATGTTAAATGTTTTCAGTTTTTAGTGCTTAGAAACAAGGTTGAAAAACAGCAAAAAAGGAGGAAAAAATACTTTTTGCCACTATGTGATCAGGCCTTGTAGTAGGCTAGTAATTTTTACCAATTTAAGGAATTTTAAGGAAATCTGAGGAATTTTCGAGCTTTTTCTAAGGTCTTCTAAGGAATTCGAAAATTTGATTGTGAGAGCACTGCAACTGCCAAAATAGCTCTCTTCAGACTGTTTGGCAGTCTTGTGTAAAATATTAAAAATAAGCAGCCCAAACATGATGTAGATTATTTATTAGAAACATGTAGCGGATTATTCTCGCAACGCACAAAGCAAAAGCAACTTTACTGATTGTTAAATTCGCGGAATGCCGTTTGTATTAGCGAACGTAAAAAGTAAATATATATATGTGCAACGAAACCAATATTAAATCAGTATGGTTGTCCTTAACAGACAACGGAAAAATATTGGCAAAATAAATCATATTAATAACTATTAAAGTCAAAGAATTACCAAAATTTAAAACCTTGAACGACCAGCAAGTGACCAACACTTTATATTTTACAAATATTAATACTGTAATAGAGTGCACATGTCATGCCGTCAACTCAAGTCATGTCGCGATGGAAGCTTTTCTCCAGCGCAGAAAATCTTTTTATAGCGGAACAAACTAAGTTATACAAAACAAGTGAAACTCCAAAAATCGATAACATTTTTATTACACTGGCCTGTAGGCCAAGTGTCTTAAATCCCCCTTTTTCTTTTTTTTTTCGTAGTCGAGAAATCGAGTTTGCGTTAGCTCATCGCAGGCTCAGGCTGCAACGCCAAAATGCCTTCGATACCTCGGTTCCGTAATTTATTTAGTACAGTAAAAAGTTCGTATTTATGTACGTAATAGCCGGCTCATGTCATGCTTGTGGTACATTTTTTGTTTATTAGCCCATACACTTGTACGCACGCGCACAATTCCGAACTCCGACGATAGAGAGCGCCAGTGCTCCAGTGACATATTTAGTTCAGTTTCAAAATGGCGGCTTTTCACTGAGCTATCTAAGGCTATGTTTACATTGTATCGGATCACTTTGCGTCCGACGCAAAAACCATACCGGATAGGGCTTCTGTTTACATATGAAATGTTGTTATCGTCTCAATTTCTGCAACGGACCGGTGGTGCGGCGGTTCGCTCTTCGAAGTGGTGCGCGGTGTATCGGATCGGTTTTTGCAACGCTCTCATTGCAATGTAAACACCAGGGCGCTTACAATCGGAGCAATTTTGGGGTTCAATCATGATTCAAGATGGCGGCAAGCAAACAACAAACGTTACGTTTGGCAATGTTAATGTTGTTTACGGGCATATCTTGCTCACTTTTTCAACTGACATCTGCACTATTTTCACTTCTGGTAATAATGTACAAGAAACGACGAAGGTATAGACTGATGGCTGTGCTGGAGTCTCGTATGAGACGGTCAAAGTTGATAAGAAGACGACCTCGAAGAATGTGGATAAGACCTGGTCGCTCAAGTATATGGTGGGAAAACTTTATAAACGAAAAGGTTGTCAGTGAAGAATGGAAGGAAAATTTCCGTATGTCTAAACCTAACTTCCTGAAACTTTGTAATCAGTTGCGGCCATATCTTGAGAAGAAAACGACTAGATATAGAAAACCTTTATCTGTAGAGAAACAAATTGCAATCACACTTTACTATGTTGCTGACGAAGGACGATTGCAAAAGGTTGCAAATGCCTTTGGGATTGCAAGATGTACTGCTTCAGTTGTAATTAGGCGTGTCACACAAATAATCAGTTATGTTATGGGAAGAAGTTATATTAAACTACCAGAAACAGAAGATGAAGTAAAATTTCTTGTGACAGAGTTTTACAAGATACATGGATTTCCACAATGCCTCGGCGCTGTTGATGGTACTCACGTTCCAATTAAAAGACCACAAGAAAATTCAACTGATTTTATAAACAGAAAAGGTAGACACTCGATCAATGTCCAAGCATGTGCCGACTATAAATACTGTTTTCTCGATGTAGTGATCAAATGGCCGGGGAGCGTTCATGATGCTCGCATATTTGCAAACTCAAGCCTAAACCAAAAACTGCGAGATGGCACAATTCCCTCTTGTCCCAGAGTAGTTGTTGAGAATGAAGATCCTGTGCCCATCTGTATATTAGGTGACCCTGCCTACCCCCTCTTGCCTTTTCTAATGAAAGAGTTTGCTGAAGGGGGGAAAGATGCTCAGGAACAATTTTTTGGATACAGACTTTCTTCTGCTAGGATGGTCATAGAGTGTGCCTTTGGGAGATTGAAAGCTCGCTTTGGTTGCCTGAGAAGAGAGATGGACATTAATATTGATGACCTCCCTGCTGTAATTCACACCTGTTTCATTTTACATAATTTCTGTGAAATGAATAATGAAATTGTAAGTAAACAGATGGTTGAACAGGCAGTGCAGTATGATGTTGAGTTCCAAAGGCAAAGGCAACCTGGTCCAAATCTGCCCACCAATGAAACCGCTGGAAAGAGAATTCGTAGAATTTATGTCAAATACTTTGAATAAGTATAAAATATGGTACTCTATATATTGTATGTTGTGTTTACATTTACGCTCAATCACTCATATTGCTAAATACACTGTTCCTTACAGTTACAGGTGTTAAGAATAGTGTTTTACTTGGATGTTTCTAATTGTCACAAGAGGATTTTATTCCTCACTGCTTGAGTTATTGCTTCCATGCATGAATTATATTGTATATATTATCATAGCTAGCAAGTTTCAATTGATTGGGTTTTTCCACACAACATCAGGGTTGAGATTATAGTTCAAGTTACATTTAAACTTAACAGGATATGACTGGATGTAAATAAGATTTAAAATTTTCATCATACATTTGTATATGTATATGCAGAAAAGCCCTACATAAAGAACAGTGCATGGTATTACATAGGACTGTTCAGTATACCGAAAATATTGGTATTAAATCAATATCGGTATATCGATACCGGATATTCAACCATACCGATATACCAAAATTTCCGACATACCGGAATTTTTCGGTATACCGTGTTAAATTTACCAACTACATGGCAAAACCATAACCTTTATTTTAATACTGAATGGCAATTCAAAGAACTTTCTACGTACTGCAATGATTTAGGATTTCCACTTCAGTGAGATTTTACACTGAGTATGTGTCGTTCTAAACATGTTCGAAATTATCGTTTTCCCTTTTAGAATTACTCAAAATTTCCATTAAAGAATTTTCCTTTATGATTATCAAAGGAAAACCGGTATACTGATAATATCGGTATAATTTTTTCGGTATACCGATACCGGAAATTTCTCATACCGAACATTCCTAGTATTACAACCCTTTTAACTGATCAACTAACTAGGAAAATCAATTCAGCATAATTGAAAAGCAGTGAAAAGCTTTATAATTGATTTTCTTAGTTAGTTTCTCAATTAGAAGGGTTGTAATGTGCCTTAAAAACCATTATTCAAAAGGCTGAACTTGTGCATTCAAGAACCACCAAGTTGAACCTGAAATTTGGGCAATTAAGCACCCAAAATACAAGAACCACTTCAGGCTGATTTCCTGCTCTATATTTGTTGTATAAGACCCACTTCAATCTGACATAAGTTTTTTTATTTGGTGCTTTACTTTATGGCAGGAAACATGAATAACATCAAAGCTGAGTATATATATAAATAATTATTATTATAATATTTCATAGTTACTAGTTATTATTTTTACTTTGGAATTACTGGTGTGAGTCCTAAAATTTTTATGAACAATGCAGCTGATAATTCGTAGGTTCCTTAAACCAAATATAAACAATCACAACTACGAAAAGCAACACAACTTTAATACAGTCAATACAGCTGTCCCATAAAATAAACAATACTCGTAACATAAAATAAACAATACTCTTGCAAGCATCCAGACTACAGAGTAGGGCAGTTTTCAACAAGGTCTTGGTGTGCAACAAGGACGCACCCGAAGTGCTGGTGCACAAAACTGCCTAAAAATTCTCAGGTGCGCCTGCTCAAGTGCTCCATGAAAAAGTTGAAAGGGTTGAGGGGCACCTAGTTCACATGTGTATTTATCAATACCTGTGCGTCTTGGTATGTAGTCGTAATTAAAAAATGCATTAATTAAACACAATATGCTGCCTATACACTGGAGTTATATTTGAATATATTTAGCTCAGTGGCACTATGTTAGGACTACATGTTTAGCAAGTATTATATGTAACAACTTATTCTAATGTTTCTGTGTGTGTTGGTGTTATCTACTCAGGTGAATATGATGTTTGTGATATTACTCTGAGTGTGCATCCACACCGGGCAAGCTAAAACGTTGCCTGACCACGGTGGCATACTGTGGTCAGGCAAAACGCAACCTTTGGCATACTAGTCCTATGCACCTTTGGCATACTAGTCCTATGCTCTACCAACTGAGCTACAAGGTCAAGTCTGTTTGAGTTGGTGATATTTTGGAACAGAGTCTAGTTCCTTCGATATCAATGTATCATAAGATATGATAATTTTTGTGTGTGTGTTTGTTACCTCATAGCTCAGTTGGTAGAGCATTGGACTAGTATCTCAAAGGTTGCGGGTTTGATTCCCACCGTGGTCAGGCAAACTTTTCAGCTTGCCTGGTGTGGATGCACACTCAGAGTAAAATCACAAACAACTTGTCCTAAAATATGCAAAAATGCTCAATTTGTCATATTATAATACATACATTTCAAACTTAGAACTAAAGTTTTTCCTTGAGTTTCTGCATTGCTGCACATTGCATTTTATGTTAAAATAGTTTAATATGTAATCGGAAAGGGCATGGCAAGTGCGCAATTGTTATAGCATAAATTTATCTTGGGTGCACCACTGCCATACTCTGCAGCCTGGGCAAGCATGACTTGCTTATAAGACAGAAATGTTTTGGAACTTTATATACTAACATAAAGCATCAGTTTCATACTAACTTATACCAACATAAGACAGAACTGTTTGAAATGGCTAAAATATCATGACTGAGGAGTCTCATCATTGCTTATGTTAGAAAAGGGAATATTTTGGGGCTGACCCAAATATTGCTGGGGCTGGGAATATTGCTGGGGCTGGGAATATTGCTGGGCTACCTGTCTGGGTTGTCCAAAATAATTATTTGGCAAATTTTGAGTGGCTTGTGAAGCTGGAAAATGATAGTTAGCATTTAGAGAAGGGAAGGAGTCGGTGACTGCAGGTGCTTGGGTTTGCTTTAAGATGTCTGCCATCAATGTAAAACCTTGCTTGATACTATCTCCAATAGATTCCATAGTTTTATGTACTTTATTCATTGTTTCTGACAGCTCAGCATCAGATTTATCCATACCATCTGAAATTTTCCGCTTAAGTTGTAGGTCTTCCTTGGTGCAATTTAACATTTGTGTTTCACAGTTCAGTTTTTTACTCATTTTAGCATCCTTTCTGTCTGTTAACAACTTTGAAATCTTTGCTCGTCTATCTTTAGAACTACATGGTGCAGCCAGTGGTTGGTTTAAATCACTTTCTTCATCTTCATCTTCACCAGGTAGGAGAGGTGAATCAAGTGAGCGCTCACCTTCATTTACATCGCCAAAGAATGAACTGTTACTCGTTACACTCGGGCCGGGCGAGACAGAATCTTGTCGGTCTAGAGAACTATCTGAAGTGTGATTTTCTTGCGCTGACGTGTCGATCCCACCGCTAATACTTTCAACAGCTGGCGAACCACCCCACACATTTTCGCACAAATCATAAAACGTTAGAACAACTCTTCCTCCCCCACTGCGACGGCCTGCATCAACTGCCTTTTTGTAGCCAGTCCTTGCTCTTTTTAGTTTAGCAGCAATCCTTTCCTTGGTTAGTAACTCAGGCGTCTTAGCTCGTGGAAATTCAGTAATATTTGCTCCAGTTGCGTCTGGCCCTGGGTACCTTTCGACATAAATTTCCATAATCTTTTGATACTTCGCTTTCACAGATTCCCAACAAATACCTTCATATTCACAAGTTGTTTTATAAGAAAGCACTGCTTCCAAAAGTAGTTCAATCTCATCAACGGTCCAAATAAAATCGGTCTTTTGTTTCTTGTTTCCTTCGCTCACACGAGGTCGTGTTTGATCCGCCGTATTTAACACGAGGACCCGCGAACTGGCGGTAAACTAGCGCCCTAATAACAAGGCGAGGTGTTTACACTTGGGCCGGAACATTTCGTGAATGAAGCAAAAACCGATCCGATACAATGTAAACATAGCCTGAATAAATGTTTATCCAACAATTATTTTCATTCGTTCTTTTGGCGACAATAAAAGTATATATCAAGTTTAACTTCAAATAATATTTGATAGGCAATTTTTTTCAAATTCTTAACATTGTCAAATATACTTATTCGATTTAAAACATTGATAACTTGTAACTAGTAAAGGTTGCACAGACATTCACATGTTATATATCAAAATCTAAATTAGCCCTTTCTGAATACAATAAATCTTAGTTGAATGCAATAGCTTTTATAGTTTTTATGTTACATTAAATCAAACAGCGCAAGTTTTTTTTGGGACACCCAGTATACTGTACATATATCACTTTACTTTATCCAGAAATATTTGAACTGGTAATCTATTATAATATTAATTTAATTTAAAATTGTAACCAGGGACCTTAGTTGAAAAGCCTTATGGTTTCTAAAAGGTTCCTAGCCCTACTATTGTAAATACTTCTATTTTTTATTTATATGATGTAATTTGGGCGAATTTGTAAATATTAAATAAAATAAAAATAAACACATTAATACAAAGTAGGTTAGTTCGAAATAGTGCATACATGTGTAATTTATAGTAAAAGTAAAGGAAAGATATACAAGTACACCAGTTGCCATAGAAAATTAACATTCCTATCCCTGAATAGTACAAATATTCTTATTACGTGAAAGATACAAGTTCCATTTTATAACAGATTCCAGTTCCAGATTAATATTTATAACTGAAACTCCCCAAACCCGAACTGACCTAAGTGTTATTTTTTGGTGGCTAAGGAACGAAAGAAGCGGACAATATTTTCTCTCACACCTGTTTAATAGCAGTTTGTGAGAAGATAGTTTCTCTTCAGTCCTCGTTGTAGATTTTGCTCTACCAGCTCTATACATAATATAGATAATATACACTGAAAACACTGTAGATTATCCTTTCATTCACATACAGTAACCAATCAGGACAAGTTAACAATCCCATCCTGCCCCATGGGACGGAAATCTTGTCAATCAATCAATCAATCAAAATATTTAATCAAGGTACCTACGATCTATTTACAGGAGGTAGGTCCTTGCAGGAGGATCGGAAGGTTAACCCTATATAAGAACCCCCTTGAACCCCCATGCAATGAGAAATTTATCCCTCCGGACGGAATGGAAATCCCATACATTTACGCAAAAATAAGTAAAACTAGATGAGAATTAAGATATAGAGAATAATACATGGGTGCACGGAAATACCAGATTTATTTCGAGTGTTGAACATGAAAAAATCTGTTTATTATATAAACAACATAACATTCAGTGAAAAACAATAAAACGTGTGTGGCAATGCATTTTACAACAAATGATATTTTCACACGTAAAAATATCGTATTTTTTCTCAGTGGCCAAAAACTCTATATAACACTTATGTTTATATAATAAAAAGAGAATAATACATGGTTGCATGGAAATACCGGATTTATTTCGAATGTTGAACATGACATAAGGACAGTCTTTGAAAAGAGAATTGAAATTTTCACATTTGAAATTATCATAAATAATCTCACATGTGAGAATCTCTATAAAGCACTATAGTTTATATAATAAAAATTAATATTACATTTTCTTTTAGTTTAGTCTAGGAAAATTTCTTTTAGTTTAGTCTAGATGGTTTTTGTAATTTAGCGAAACACATAGACAATATCTTTAAATGTGAAATTAAATTATACATGTATAGTTACTGTATACACAGTAGTGTCTGAATATAATACCAGCCAACAAAATCAAAGAACACAAATCACAATTATTATAAAGACATGGTAAATTCATTGCACAAGAACATAATGTATTTGCCTAAAATCTTTTATATTTACAATATATTTACAAGTAACATCTTAAAGGTCGATTTACGGTCGAGTGACCTCTGTTTTATTCTGGCCGTAAATTAGTCATTTCTCATTCTACATCGCACATCTTTACAACAAATTAAAGCTAAATATCTGGTTCGTCTAGTTGTCATAATCTCAAATCAGTGTAAGCTCATCGAAAGGAGTTGTATTGGATTCTTTTGTGGTGATTTTGTATCATATTGCAGCATCGCTCAATACAATCAGGAATTTTTTCCTCATGGAATTTTTTCTTCTTTTTTCTTGAAATTTCTGAAGTGAACTATAAATTGTTTTCCTGTTCTCATGTGTAAATTTTATTTCATTTGGTTTTACTATTCGGGATTTATTGTATGTTTACTATTTTGACTGTTTAAATTCAAATTTTGTCTCGTGTCTCCTTCCATAGCAACAACTTTATGGTGTTGTAATTTGGTCTTGGGTGTTTAAAGTGAACTTATATTTTGGATTTGTACCTGTACCTTGGTTGCATCAAAACCTAACATACGAACAATTCGTCGCAAATATCTTGAAAAACAGGACGCTGAACTTGTCGTGATCGAACTAATTAAGCCAAATAGCAAGCCAGTCTTAATTGCTGTGGAGCGAGCGAGCCTGAAGCGACTGAGCGTAGCAGCAACCTAATATATGCAGAGAGGGGGTTTTGAACTAAATTTTATTTAGCGCATGGAATTGTGGTCATGCATGCTTTGTATGCGCAGAATACATTTAAACTCGCTCGAGTCTTTTGATTTTTATCAAATTTCTGAAGCTTTTTCAAGTCTACTGTTACGCTTACTTTTTTTTGGACTTTGGCCACTGTCAGTTCTATATTTTTATAAAATATTGGTTTCTTAGTGTGATAAATCTGTGTATATAGTCTATATAATGTGGTAAATGTGCCTAGCAGTATACAGATTTGATATGAAATCTGATCTTAATTTACCTGTATGTCAATGTCAATGCTACGCACATGTTTAATATCTGTCACCCCTGATTGCCCTTTAACCCCTGGTCTTTGCTACTTCAATATAAACATATTGCTTCTTCTTCATTCATATGGTGTCCCATGTCCGCCATGCTGCATTGCGCATGCTCCATGCATGGTGTCCCATGTTGCATTTCAACTATATGATATTTTGAGGATCATATTCATTTCATTAAAATAACAACATTGTTTTTGAAGATCACCGGTTTATCGGTTGAAAACACAACTTATTTTTTGAAGACCAACTTTTGAAGACCAACTTTTGATACCCAACCGCAATCCAATGTCTTTGTTGTTCGCGGGCTCATATTGTCGTGATTTTCCGCTAAAATAATCTCTGTCTGAGTAACTAAACTTTTTATATATTCAGTGTTCTATTTTCATATCCATTTTGTGCAGGCTGATGTAAATTCAAGAATTTGAATTATTCATATACTGTACAATGTACATGACATGTATTAATAGTTAATTATGATTTATGACTTGGTGTTGGCGGCTCGTATAATATTTTACTTTTGATCAGGTTAGATTGCAGAATACCCCTCCATTTTCTAACATTACACAGTAAGTTGTTGTATTGTTGCCATTTGTTGCTGCAATTTTAGTTGCGATTTTCTCCTTTTGTAGGATGTGAAGGAGTAGATTACATAAACATTTATAACTTTAATATCCACTCCTTCATATCCTCCAAAAGGAGAACATATTTCGAGCAGTGGCAGCAGACATCAACTTTTAGGGGGAGGGGGGCAGGGGGAAGCTTGTGTAGGTTTTTAATGTCATGTGTACCATTTGGACACCTAAACAGTGTTGTAGCAAGCTCGATAATTGGGGGAGGGCTGATATTCATATATTCGTGTTCTGTGTTATTAATTTCTTTAGAAATCCATTGTTTTTATGGTCTGTGAACACAAATATATGAATATCAGCCCCCCCCCCAAATTATCGAGCTTGCTACGGCACTGCTAAAACCTGACTGTGTGTAATATATTAGGAATTTAGGATATCTACGTTCTAGGACAATACATTATCCTGTTTTTCTCTGTTTATCAATGGATCATTCCAGAAAACATCCATACCACCCCCACAACTGGAAATTAGAAGTTAACCCCCCTACCCCCTCCGGATATCCTATTGTCTGGATTGGTGTTCCATTTGTTCCATATTGAAAAGAATGTTATATGCCTCTCCAACGTTTGCACATATCGAATAATCAAGATTCATATTTACTAGCAACCGTTGTAAAAAATCAAGTTTCAGCATAAGTTCTTGGTAGTCTACATTAGCGTCTCGAGACTGTGAAAAACGGTCACGATGGAATTTATCACATCAAAAATTGCCTGTAGCAAGTATTGTTTGTTTTCTTCCTCCATTTTGAAAACATAATAAATGAGCCCGGGAACAACAAAGACATTGGATTGCGGTTGGGTATCAAAAGTTGGTCTTCAAAAGTTGGTCTTCAAAAGTTGGTCTTCAAAAAATAAGTTGTGTTTTCAACCGATAAACCGGTGATCTTCAAAAACAATGTTATTATTTTAATGAAATGAATATGATCCTCAAAATATCATACAGTGAAATTCAAAAATTGATTTTTGGCGGACATGGGACACCATATTAGAGAAGTCTAAAGTTCATCTGTAATCGTGAGTGCATCACTATGTTTCGTGGGTGGACCTCCCACTGATCTCAAAAGTATGGCGATTTTCAGGAGTAGATCAGTGGAATGAGTGGGAATTGAAAAAAACATCAACGAGAAACTCGAATAATCGTTTAATGGGACAAGCATCCAAAAGTTTATTTGTTCTTGCTTCATACAAAAAAATCAGGGGCAATAGATTGCTGGAAATCGTAATACCTAAGTTACGTTTGCTTTTAAAATTGATGTATTTGTTTGCCTTAAAAACTGATGTTACGTATGGTGATGATTTGATGATGATTTTTTATTGATCCATCTTTAGTTTAAAAATACAATGGATTTACAACAATGTATATTAAAAGAGAAGAGCATAACTAGGCATGCAATAATATTTACAAATTATCGGAAATTTTTATATATACAATTTGGAGTAAAAATTTAAAAGTCTAGGAAATTAGTAAAAAGTTAATAAAAACCAAGTTAAGTTTTAATGCAACCCCTGTCTCATTGCTCGTGGGATAAAACTATTTCTGTGTCGTTCAGTGCCTGAAAAAGGTGCGTATTTAAATATACCGTCTCTATGCCTAAGATTATAGTTATGTTTATTATGTTCTATAGTTCGTTGATAGAAGATATGACTTGGATCACCTAAGATAGTATCGAGTTCTCTCGATGTGGCTTCAATTCTTCTCTCTTAGAGAGTTGGCAGGTAACCATGCGGGAGGCCAATAATTCGTAGACTCCTCCTTTGCACACGTCCCAATTCGTCCTTTAGATATCGAGCAGACCACCCCACACTGGAGAACAATATTCAAGGCAGGCCTGATTTTAGTTAAATAAGTGGTGAGATCCACTTCGACTGGTAGGTTCGCTCTTTTACATTCTCTTAGGCAGTACAGGCTTTTAGCTGCTTTGCGAGTGGTCTCTTCGCCATGTTTATTCCATTTCAGATCCTTTTGAAACCAGGTTCCCAAGAGTTTGAAATTATCGACTCTTTCTATGATAGCATCTCCTATATGCAGTGGTAGAGGGGTCGGTGCTTCGGTGAAGTTAATCCACATATTTTTTGTCTTTTTGGCATTCAGTTCCATCTTATTTTCCACAGCCCAACTTTGCACTGAGTCCAGAGCGCTTTGCAAATCGCTAGATTCTCCTGTTCTTATGGACGTATCTATGGTGCAACCGTCCGCATATTTGGTTGTGTTGACACATGCCTGTTCAGAACTGAACATTTTCTTCCATATCGTTAATATGTATGTTGAATAAGGTCGGCGAGATAGCAGATCCCTGAGGGAC
>CACRXK020002431.1:0-43567 GCA_902702795.2 Paramuricea clavata | reverse complement strand
ATAGTTTATTGTTAGCAAGTGATTACTGTGGCGGCTATTGTTAACACTGGTATTGATAAAATTTGCAAGCGATTGTTTTTATAATATGTTATGTGAATGTAAACTGCCAGAAGAATACGACAACATGATTTTATGCGATCTCTGTCATGGTTCAATTTTAGATTTGTAGAATGTGACACTAGTCTAAGTACCTCAAATGAGTGCAGGTTATGCAGACTGTGCACACCACCAGCTGCTAAGAAGCCTAAAATGTGTATGTAATTTTGTCTCCTTGTAATAAATAAATAAATCACAAAATAAATCTTTTCAACTTGCAATCGTTTTGTTTTTAGATAAAAAATTCAAAATTTATATGGGGGGGGCGAAATCCCTAAAGGGGGGCGATATTCCTAGGAGATTTGCCCCCATGGGGGCGATATTCCTAGGAGATTTGCCCCCCGGGGAGGGGGGCGAATATCCTAGGAATATCGCCCTCCCCTTTTGAGAGGGGGCGAATCTCCTGTGACACCGGAACTCTGAAAATCGGGGTTCCAGCCCGAACTGAGTTCTGGTGCACCCCTAGTTTTAGATTTAAATTTCTTTTCAAACCAACTATTGTCTGTTTCTAAATAATCTATAGTAATATGTTTCTCAATAGACCTTACCAAACAATACAATTAATGGCGTAAACCTATGTATATAAGAGCAGGGCTTATCATATATATGGGAGGGCTTATAATATATATGGGAGGGCTTATAATATATATGGGAGGGCTTATAATATATATGGGAGGGCTTATAATATATAGTGATTGCGCTTCACATGGTGAAGTGTTGTCCATCGGACAGCACTTCCCTGCCAGTATATAATTATTTATTGCATTTCTTCACAAAAGTGGTTTACAAATCTGAGTAACATGCTTAGCTATCTACAGGAATATTCATTTTTCTAATTAATAGTCCTTACAACACGCCATATTGTAGAGACACAGATTGGTGTACATGATTATTGGGAGGTGGGTGGGTTTTTTAAAATTCCACTTCTTTGCCAAGGTTTGGTCCCTTAACTTATTAGCCAAAAATTTTGCCATAGATGTTAACGCACTGGCTAAAGTCTTGCGAATGAGCAGTGCACGTTGAAACTGCAATCAAATGTCCTTGAGCAAAAAGGGGGCCATTGTACCTATGCACGTGAAGGAAAAACCTTCAGGATAATTTCTGATTGGTTAATCCCAAGTTTGCATCAGTTGTTCACATGCTTAGTAGCCAAACTTCGATAATTACCTGATATTTTGTAATATTAACAAGACTAGAAAACGGCTCCCTTGTTCTACCGAGGTACTTGGACCTTGTACGGATTAATTAATTGTTGTGACGCAGATGCGCTGGCAGACTGAAAACACCCTCGGGCAGATAGAGCCTTCTCGAACATATTACTCCATTAACAGCAATTTATAGCTTTGCTTAAATTGATTATTTAATGAAGTTAAATATGTTGGAAAGAGACAGATAGTTAAAATCGAACAACTGGCAACCAAGAAAGACAACAATAACTTGAAACACATTTTTGTGGCATATATTTTGAGCAGAGAAGTGCTCGAAAACAGTTCCGGCCGAACTGTCTAGAGGCTCTCGCTAACCTAAGTTTTATCTAGAGAAACAGGCGAATCTCAAGACTGCAGAGGGCATGCTTGACTCTGTGCATGTCGTTCAGCGAGTTGAGACCTAGTTGGACTGGTGAACAACTATTGGTATAGGGAACATTACCCAAGGTACTCAAAGCTGGCTGAGGATACACGCAAAAACTGTAGGTTGTTCTAGAGGAACAGGCGGACCTCTAGATAACAGGGGAACAGACGAACCCCCGTTCAGATCCGTCGACATTGAGACCTAGTTGGACTGGTGAACAACTATTGGTATAGGGCACATTACCCGGGGCCGCAACTGATAACCTGACTGACCACATCGAGTCTCTAGGTCTGCTCATTCAGGTCTTCAGTGCGACCTGAATGAGCAGTGATTGCGCTTCACGTGGTGAAGTGTTGTCCATCGGGCAGCACTTCCCTGCCATTAATGACACTCTATACAAAGTATAGGTTGTCGTTTCCGCCATGAGAAGCAGCGCAGAGTCGGCCGGGTCGCCAATACAGTGAAAAATGGGTGGTTAAGAATAAAAATTAGTTTTTGCTTTGCGTTTAGCATGTCTATAAGGCAGATTCGTTAAGTGTTTGAACTTTTGTTGTTGTTTTTATTTGAAAGATCTAATTGCAGACCCATTTCAGTTCATTGCCAACGCAGCCAAGTCTGGTTATGTCAACGAGATCAAAAGGCCTGAGGTTCACTAGAGAAAGCTGTTTGCTTGATGCTGACACTTATGCTAAGGCTGGGTAATCAGGGAAGCCAGGAAAAAACCTGCTGTACAGGAAAACCTGGGTAGGGCCAAGACCACCAGCAGCTCCCCACATAGCTCTATCTTTACAAGTGTAAGAAGAATCAGCATCATGGTAAACAGCATCATACCGAAGACTGCAAATATAATGGCGGAGCAAGGGTTATATTAGTAGTAGTGTTTTTAAAACCCTTTTACTCTGCAAGTTTACAAAGTAGGCTGGCATTTGAACTAGCTGCTTTTTCTACAACCAGTATAAAGTGTTTATAACCATTTTATTCCTGCAAGTATCCAAGTGAGGTTATATTTTGAATTTGCCATTGTTTAAACTGGATTATACGAAGCTTCTGAGCGTTATAAACTACTATTTAAACCTCAGTAAAACCTTGTCCTCGCAATTCATGCAGGAACATTTACCATACATATAGACTGTTCACAAGGTAGAATGTTTTAGAGTTCATAATCAAGCGATGAGGCAGCAATCCGGGGATAGACTTCGTTCAGATAGCAGGAGTGAACATCACCAGTACACATCTAAGTTTGTTGTTCGCCTTAAAAACAAAAGGAAAGACGCAAGAGAAAAATGAGTGCTCTACATGTACAGTGAGAAATTTGCGGAACTAGGTGATTGATGCGGTGAAAGGATAACTCGATAGTTGACCTGGATCTAAGGATGAAAACAGACCTATATTCATTTATGCAATGTTCGTTCATCAAAATCCAAGACTGTCCAAGACTGGTTATGTTAGTGAACATATGCTAATGCCACCTAAACTGACTTATAAAGCAACTTATGCATGCGGATTAGTTGTTTTATGATATTTGATGAAAATCAAATTATTGCTTGCCTCTGCAAATTCCATTGCCAGGCCAGTATTATATAGGTGCACAGAAAGCAAGTATACATGGATCTGGCTGGAGTGTGCTGTATATAGTAAATATATGATAACTTGAAACAGTATAGTGTTTCTCTCAGATTGTGTTTGCCATGCATCCAACTGATGCATAATCTGTTATTATAGGTGGGTGTCGCTAAGTCGGGAACTATAGAACATGGGGAAACACAACTTTACATTCATGTATTGAAGAATTATACCTACATTACATTGGGGGCTTGTCATAGTCGTATGAGCGACTACGTGTATATGTACGTAATGGCAAATCGCGCGCATTTGCAACCATAGGGAAAATAACCACAACACAACTGCGTTTCTTTTTAGAGTTGTTTAAGTGCAGAAATCTCCTGTCGACAGGTATTTTAAGGCAAATTGTATTATTGCCAGCTAGTGTACAATTACACATAGTACACCATTATTGTGCCTTTGTCTTTGGCACTTTAAATATGTATGCAATGACATTGTAGGTTGTTAGTATTATTACCTATATATAAAGCAATTATTAAATTGAAACGATTTTGATTTCCACTTCATTGTACATTGCCCTTAGCATTGCCCTATTTTTATAAAGAATATTGCGGATTTGCGAGATGTATGAATTCCCTTCTGGCTTGTGACCTGATATGATGACTGATCGAGGTCTGGAAAACATCATCTAATAAACTGTATACATGCGTGAAGTCATTCAGTCATACTTCTATCTGAGAAGAGCGTAGAGAACCCATCTTCTCTTCGAATCTTTCCAAGAGAAATAGTTGCGTGTATGAGTATAACTATTCACTACGATCGATCGAGCTATAACTTTCAAGTTTGAAAGACCTGCATTAAATTAAACATGCGTGTATCGACATTCAATTTATTCAGGATTTAGTCCCATTCAGGCACACTCAATAACAACCAAGTATTTTCCCTAAGCATGCAAATTCAAAAGCGGCAACCATGTAGTAGGATTCAGCGGTTTTGCTTACATATGTGTATAATATGTGTATGGTAAAACTATTGCGCAAATTGGTTATATGACACTCAATAAGTGCAGGATTTTCCCAGGCGAGATTAATGAAAAATAACTGGATTAACCTTATTATATAGCTCGTGATGTGTAGCAGATGCAGTTTTTCGAGTTATCAGTACTCACAATAGCACCATAGTTGGTAAATACTGCCAGCCATGTATGGCTTGAATTTAAGGAAAGATACAATAAAGCCGTGTGCAAGCCATGGTATACGTACAGTAACTACGGTTAGTGTAACAAAATATACATCTGCACAAAGAAAAAACATTTAACCATTAACCGCAATTTATAGCTTTGCTTAAATTGATTATTTAAACATACAATCTGTTGACTAAGTAAATTCTGTCATTTAGTTTTAGTCATTAGTGGTAATTTTGCTTTTAGTTCAAGTTTAGTTCTAGTACTTGCTGCTGATTTTGCTTTAGTTCTAGTATAGTTCTAGTTTTTTATCTCTTAAATCGCTTTAGTTCTAGTTTAGTTTTAGTATTTATCTGTTTAATTTATTTAGTTCTAGTTAGTTTTAGTTGACTAAATTATTTTGGCACGACTAAAATAGGGTTTTAGTTCTAGTTGACTAAAACAACAGTACCAGTTTTCCACTTCAATCATACCGAAATGTATTTCTTTGTTTCCTGAGCAGTAGTGTGGAACTAATGAGTATTAAATGACGTTTGACGCAAAAGAAAATGCTACGGTATGTTTATACGATATGGTTGAAGTGGAAACCAGGCTAAATTTTAAAATTTGATGGCGTAGTCGCGTATTTTGCTGATAAAATGAAAATAATGCTGTGTTCCTAATTTTGAGTTAGGTTTAAAGAAAATAAAGTTTGATGGGTAATATTTTTATGTTATGCATATAGGTTTCGATACAAAAGCTGAATCAGTACTTCCGCAACCTTCATCGCAGAACTGCCAGCAAGGCATTGGTATGTGACAGTGCCAAAGAAAGTAGTGCTAAAAAAGCCAAGCTTTCTACCAGCATGCTGCAAGATGACGAACCGACACAGAAAAAGAATCTTGAGCTTCTCCGATATGCAAAGAAAGGATCGATGTCCGCCAAAACGTACGTTGGTTTGGTTGAAGACACCTTCAATTATCGAAGGACGTTTGTTCAAACATTAGTTTCCTCAGTGACAGAAGTGCTGCAAATGTGCCCATACCTTGGTGAGCCCAAATTTGTAAGTATCTTATTTTTCCAATGTTTGTTTGAATGGTTTTCATCATAAAAGTGTTGTTGTGTCATTAGCTCAGGTGGTGAAGTGTTCTATAAAATGGCTTACTAAACTATTAAACTGAGAATGTGCCTCTATATATAGCTGTTTTATCCTCCACTTTATCTATAGGCATACAAAGCATGATCTTACTCATTGAGGGGAGAGTCAACCTATCCCATGCATTTAGGTAAGACTCTTCCCCTGACGAGTATATAATCGTTTGGCATGATTACAATGTGGTTGCTTTGTGGGGAATATATGGACTATTGGGTTAAAATTGATATATTTATTTTGTCCTTTTATATGATTCCAGCTAAGAAAGAAGTTTTCAGAATCCTGGGCTGGGAAGGAAAAGTAAAAGACCATATGAATGATGCGAAGACGTCATTAAAGCAGGCATTTAACATTGCTATGGACAATGCAACAGATTATGACATGACCAGCGAAGAGCTCATCAAGGCTGTCGAACTCATGGAGAAAAAAAAACAAAAATAAGAAAGGGGCACATAACAGTATCCTTAAGTTTAAAGATGTAAGTATTTATCATGCTTCATAGACCCTCCCCTTAGTTGACAGGTAAAGTCATCTACTAGCACTTGCTTGTGCCCTAATAGGTTAACCCATTGACCATGCATGCAGCCAACATTATACTCTGTCTAACATCAGACATATTTTACTCTGTCTAATGCCAGACGATTTTACTTGTCAAGGGGGGGGGGAGTCTTGCCACTTAATGGGTTAACTTGCACTACATCAATTACTTGGTGTTAAGATTGATTTGTTCTAATGTATTAAATCATATTTTATAGCCAAGTACCAAGGCAGACATACTATTCAAGGACAAAATGGTCAAGTTTCGTCTTGTTGCATTGGGATCACCCAGCACAATCGAACAGTTATTCATCGCTGGAAGACCAAGCCTTTGTTGAATGCGAAAGTGATGACTTGCTATCCGCGTTTGTTGATCTCATCTCGGCCTACTATGTGTTTCACGTGAAGTATCCTGATGGCATGGCCGGATTCCTATTGTTCCTCCAAGATATTGCCCTCAAGGATACAGATAATGTCTTTCGAGGTGTGTGTGATAATATGTATAGTACCATTTTTAAAGGGATTTTTAACTTTTTAAATTAATATATAGTTCTATAGATTGCATTTTTTGCATTATTTATACATTATTCACCCATTAAATTGTTATAGTGAAATAATACCGAAATTTACCTGAATAGATGCCGATGCGCAATGTCTATTGTAAATTTTGTAACATCCATGTACATTTTGAAACATCCACAGAAAAAGTGCGGTATTTACCGATGTTTTTTACTGCCACGTTTATATTCGCCGGATACACGGGACAACTCAAACACACAATTCAATATTCGTCGGAGGCGTCTATTTAAGTGAAGACGGTATTTGTTTTTAACTTACAGTAGCTTCAGTATTTTCTACGTACAAATAAATATTTTATTGTATAACCATGCATTTGCTTAATTATCATTTTAGCCAAAATTACTCACTGCGTCTGAGTAACACACCTTGTTGAAGGTGTGTTCTGTGGCAAGCATATGGTGTGTTTAGAAGGTGTATGAACACGCCATGGTGTGCCACAGAACACACCTTTTCAAGAACACACCTTAAGGTGTGCCATTTTCGTGACAAACTGATAACACACCTTAAGGTGTGTCAAATTGAGGACAAAAAAGGTGTGTTATTTGAACACACCTTTTTTGGAGTGTAGGTTTCAAAAGCATATAACACATACTTCGACAGAAGTGAAGTATAATTCTTTATTGGGTTTTACAACTTTTATGTACCATTGGTTTTTGTAACCAGGGACGACAAATCTGTGTTGCTAAATCTGATAACACATAGTGAGTTTGCTTCCGTTCCTCTTGATAGAAAGGATGAATCCGGTGAAATTGGGTCAGGCGAGGTTGTAAACCCAATTGCATATACCGATGAATTGTCATGCTCTTTTCTTGGGGTAGACATATCTAAAAATGATGCGGAATCGCTGTTTTCTAATTGGTTTAGAAAAAATGCTAATTTTGAAGTTTGTCACCTATTCATGCTAATTTTGAAATTTGTGATCTAACCTGTAACTCATTGTTTAAGAAAGTGCGCTGTTACTTTGTCACAACATGTCGGTGACAGAGCGAAACATGGTCATTGTGTAAGTAGTGCTTGATTGTATAAGACACTAAGACAGCTGCTTTCAAAATTGAGTTTTATTTAAATGTTCTGTTTTTATACTTGCTGAATGATAAGAGAGTATTAATTCATACTAATTTGTGTGAGGATGTTAGTATTTGGATTTTTACATAATGCAGGTCAAGCTCGAATAGCCACGCGATTTTTGCAGCTGAGTGCTTCAGCGCTTGTCGTGTGTCAGTGTCACAGTTTTTATTGCTCACCAATTATGTATATTAGTTTCTCTACAGCTGCATTTCTGGGTCGTACACAGAATTCAGCATTTTAGACGTATTTTTACTTTTAGTGGTTTTTTGGTTTTCTTTGTAGTTTGCTATCAGACACTAGCTGTTTATAGTGTGACGCCCGCAAAATGTTTCACACATTGAGCATGTATTAATCACTTTCATTCATTTTGGAATTGTAGGATGTTTATGATTTACATGATACTGTATTTATTTCCACTGTATTTCCATGCACAAAGAAGAAAACCATGTATGTAATCAGCATGTAATTGCATAGGTAGCCCACTAAACGACTGAATATAATTTTAAACTGCAGTGAAATTATAAAATTTTACGAAAATAATCACAAATTATCGAAATATATTGCAAAATGTAGCTTATATTAAATTGCCACCAGATTGCACTATCAGCGAACTGACATATATTAAAGTATACCTAAGGTTGGCAAGGTGTTTGAACTGTTTGAACTACACACAAGAAATATGGCCGTAGTATTTTAAAAAGCAGAAAGTAGCCCTAAAAACTACTTCAAAAACTCATTAATAATTCATGAGGAAAACACAAAGAGAAATCATAAGTGTGGCGTGTCTTTATATGTGATAAAACACGCTTCAAATTTCAACTTGTATTTTCTCAGCTAATACAAAGTTATTTTGGAAAATTATTTCGCCAATGCCGTGATCTAACTGAGATGTAGTTCGTGTTTTATCACATATAAAATTCGTAGTTTGTGTTTTATATGTGATAAAACACTCCTACTTGTTTATTAAACAGTACATAAATATAAACAAGGATAATTTTACTAACCTGTCTGTAAATTTTTTTGTCAAAGTACAGCTTTAAATGTTGATAAATTTACGAAAGTTTACAGTGTTTTGTCGAATGTGTGGGATGCTAGCATTCTGTTACTGGACACATTTTTTAAAATAGAACTCTGCTGTTCATTGGCTGTAGCAAGTTTCACCTGAAGAAAATAAATATTTTCGTCTTGGCAAATGAAAGGCGGGCTTCAAGTATGTCCATATTGTGCAAAAAGCAACTAAACTTGCACGATTTCCTGGATCAGTTATAAAGCCTGCTATCATGAACCAAGATCTCATGGAGAATCATTTTTCTCAATTGAGAGCTACAAATAGGCAAAACGAAAATCCAACCTACCTGCTGACCCAAGGAACCCAAAATTCCATTATATTCGGGCAGACAAAAGTAAGCAAGAAATCAAATACTGGCACAAGCCAAAATTCTTCATTCACGAAACTACCAAAAGAAAACCTTTTTAGTAAGAAAAAACATTGCAACACACTGAACAGTGAACACTTATGACATTGCATAGCTATATTAATAGAACTATATACATACTGTGTTAAATTTATAACAAATCTTATATCTCAGTCATGCAACATGAAAATCCTCATTCGGTATTATAGTAATATGCCATATGGACAATTCAGTTCCTAAAATTTAGTTCCTAAATTGTAACATTTCTTGATGAGAAGCATTGCTTAAAATGACAAAATGTCGTTTTCCCTAAATATTTCATGTTTGTTATCTTGTTTTAATATACTGAGGTGCAGTTTTTATGCAGTGCATTAGATATCAGTGTTTTGAATGATTTAGTGGTCTTCAGTACTAGTCGGTAATGTCGTCAGATGGGGTTCACTATATGATTACGGATCTTTCAAATATTATTAAAGTACATCTGTCAGCAAATTAAATCTGATAGGCTCAGCAAATTGATGCATACATGAGTATAAACGTGCCTAAGCCTAAACTTATATAACCGCGTATTCTGTTTAAAGAATTTGCACTTCAAAGCATTTTTACTGATATCTAGAGGAAATTGTGAGGATCTTGTCTGCGATACAGCTAACAGTTTCCTCATCATTGATGTACATGTATATATTATAAATATATAATAGTACAATAAATCATATAGAAATTTGTGAATAACAGCAATAGCAGTGCTGCACCCACAACATGTGACAAATACAGAACCAACATAATTATGCTGAACAGCCTGAACTCAATCTCTAATAACGGCAGTAGCACCAATTAAAGAGACCCCCACACCATCAAAAAAGCTAAGGGACTGGTCATAAAGTAACTGCCAGGCTGAATCGGAGAAAATAAGGATGGGCCATGAAATTATTTTCATTCATGTATAGCAGGATGGGTTGTAAAACTTTCCCAATAACCTACAAGGGGCTTTGAAATAGTTTCTAAGTTCTCAGGATGGGCCACCGGTTTTTTTCAGAAAACTTATTTTCCCCTCTGGCCTACCCTAGCAGTTACTTTATGACCAGTCTTTGCATACATGTTCATTATAGCCATCGGTTGTCAGGTGGTGACAATGGTGAAAGTTGGTGTCAGGTGGTCAGTCGTTTGTCAGATGCTTGTAGTGTAGTGTCGGATGGTGTAGAATGGTTTCAGCTGTTGTCAGGTGGTGAAGATGGTGTAGGGGGGGGGGGGTAATTTTTAACCTACAATTGTGCATATATAGTGTTGCGGCATTTTTTAAAGAACATGTATATACCAACACTACAATTTAATTCTGCACAGTGTTGCCTCGTTCTTTGTGAAAAACATTAATAGCAACACCACAATTGTGCAGATATAGTGTTGCCTCGTTCTTTTGAAAACATGTATATATGAATAAAATCTACAAAGCCAACGATATAAACGCGTTACGGCTAATTGTACATCAATATAGTATTGCCTCGTTCTTTCAAAAAGACGTTTCATACATACTAAACTGCAGTAACAAACGTGTTAAATCCGTTAACGCATTATTATAAAATCTTGAACAACATCAAAAATTGTGTATTTACTTTTCATATGTATACATGCTTATATTCACTTGGAGATTTTAGGCATTTCCGGGCAGCAAACTATAAATTATAGCAGTTATAACATGTATGAGCGAGAAAGTTGGTACAGCTGATCTCAGCTTCATGGCTGTAACCAAGCCAATGTCAATGACAAATACATAAGCCACAGCAGGGTCAAAATGCAAAGTTCAATATATAATATGAAAAATATTTGAAAATCAAACTCCTCGAAAATAATATAATAAATAAAATGTTGGACACGTACAGTGTGGCTATACTGAGCAAAGAAATGAGAGTTTACATGCATGGACTGTAGTCTGTAATAAGACCTGCGGAGTGCAGTGTGCTGCAGCGGTGCTGATGCGCTTGATAGTATGCAACGACTAAAAGCAAAACAAAACAAAACGATGAATATATTTAACTACCGCATGCTAGTTATATTAATTACATCGTTTTGTAATTTACTTTAACGTGTGAAGAACTGTCAGCAAAGACAGCAATACAATATATTATACTCATTTTCTAATTTAGTTGCATTGTTTTCAAACCATCAAAACTGCCAGGAAAGACAGCAATATACATTATACTATACTCAATTTATAATTTACGTCGTCCAGGACTATACGGTTCTATAGATGCCTAAAGGCTTATATAGGCAATTGCACCATTTCCTATAGGCACCTATACGTCACCTATAGACGTTTTTGTATATAACTGCACTAAGACTACTTTCAGAAACATGGCAACAGTAACTCCATGTAATGAATTATTTCCATTTTACGTCTTGAGTACGCTTTAATGTGGTCCAAATTTAGAATCGAAATAAACATGCATGTTTTCATTACCGTTGTTCTGAATTTTAATCCAATATACATATACACCAGCAATTACCGGTATATATTGTTAAGCTGATAGTGTTACTTCATAATCACAGACTGTTAAAAGCAAACTCATCGAGATTTTATTACAGTTTGCTTGCCAGAGGAAACAGCACAGCCAATCATTAGCCTGCGCACAAAGGAATTTGATACAACAGTGCCAAAAAACGTAGTTAGTGTATTCAAGACAGCACAGCCAATCGTTAGCCTGCGTGCAAACGCCTGCCAACACCAGTGGCGTAACGCTCATTTGGGTAGGGTTAGTTTGAAAACTAAGGGCCCCCGACAGTTAGGGGCCCCCATCAGCTACTCGGCATGCCTATCACCCAGAAAACTAGAAAACACAAAAAATGGGAAAACACAAAATTGATAAATAATACTAAATAATAAAGTCTCCATCGACATCGGTAGCTGATTTTTTTTATTCCATCTCAAAAATGAAACAAAAGTTCTTTTTATTAGTTGTTACATGTGTTGGAGACTGTTATTGTTACAGACATGGAATTTTCCAGAACATTGTATAAATATTCAATATAAATGTAATATCTTAGTCAAACAATGACAACAGTCAACAGGGGCCCCCACACCAAATATGCCTAAGGGCCCCCTCTTCCTCCGTTACATCACTGGCCAACACTTATTAGTGTCACATCAAACACAAAAGACTACAACACAACACAAAAGACTACAACACAACACAAAAGACTACAACACAACACAAAACTCTCTATAAATCGATCCAAAAGCAATACCGAATACGTCGTAAAAAACGTAAAACGATTGTTATCTCTAAACAAACGCATGGTTGTAAATCTACTCACGAAATTTCGAACATTCAACCAGAGCGCTATAAACCTGCACATGCTTAGTATAGTCTAATGTTGACCTTGACCTGACAGCTATAAATACACAAAATCAGAAACTGTCTCAAATTTCATTTATAACATATATGTCTCCGTTGGATGCCTCAAAAATCAAAATTTCTCTCATTTATATGTAATACAGTTCAAACATTACGCCTTTATACAGTAAATCTACCCAACCGAACTTGTGTTATTACAGTAAGAAACTGTTGCTTGTAGAAATTAAAGCCTACAATGAAGACTTTTCTGTCAACGCCGCGCAATGGTTTTGTTATAACCACCCTACACCATCTGACAACCATCTGACACATTTCAACCATCATACACCTTCATATACCATCTGACAACCATCTGACACATTTTGACCATCATACACTATCTGTAACATCTTCACCATCTGACAACCCTTCCCTGTATAACCACCCTACACCATCATACACCTTCTGACAACCATCTGTCACATTTCGACCATCATACACCATCTGTACCATCTTCACCATCTGACAATCCTTCCCTCTATAACCACCCTACACCATCATACACCATCTGACAACCATCTGACACACTTCGACCATCATACACCATCTGACAACCCTTCCCTGTACAACCACCTTACACCATCATACACCATCTGACAACCATCTCACACACTTCGACCATCATACACCATCAGACATCAGATGCCTGTATTGGACATTACTCGGTCTTTAAGGCTGCATGAACATATTACAGAGACAAAAATGTCTACAATCGGCGAAGATTCAGAACTGGAATAAGTGCAGGTTGATCTTCTCTAACAATAATGGCTACGACATATTTTGATGTAACTGGGGAACTTGGCATGTTTTCACAATGCAAGATTGCATGTGCAAGTTCTGCTGACAATTTTCCTTTGTTCCACTTCAAGAGATATCGCACATTGTACCCATTGCACAGACGTTGCAATTCATTCTTGGTGCACAGACACGTCAACCCGTTGTCTTTCAACTCGTTCACCAGCAATAACAAACGGACATGGGAAACTTTCTTGCCGGGACTTCTATCCTGCTCAATGTGCTGAAAATGAACTTTCATCCATTTCTCATTTGCTTTTTGTTTCGTCTGGGTTACAGCCTTGCGATGTGCCAGTGATTTTGTGATGTGGTAATCTCTACGGAAGTCACATAGGAATTGCCCAGTACCCATTTTTAAATATTGCACGGTCACTTCTTCATAAATGTCATGGACCAAAACGTATGGAAATAAATAATGTATGTATATACCATAAAAAATGCACTTTGCTGTTCAAGACGAAAACTAGCAGCTGTGATCAGAATTACACCATAATCGGAGCATATAATATTACCTATATATATATATAAAGAACTAATTTATAATCGTGAATTTTGGCCTATCGGATAATAAAAACTGTTTTCAAAATCATGGCTAACAACACTAACCAGCTTTCTTTGGGCTTTAGTTTGAACATGCAAATGTCCTTTATTATACACACTATAATAATTACCTGATCTTCACTAGTTTCCAAATCAAACAACTTGGTAAACTCATCTTTTAAATTCTTGTTGTTAGAAACCTCTTTCATTGAAGTATCAATCATGTCAGTTTGCAAGCATGTGAGCCTTCGAATATTATTTTGTTAACTCTTTCTTGCTAAAGTTGCAGAAAGAAAGCATACGCACCGTCACTAAAATGCAACAAACCTCTTTCACGGAATTGCCATACTTCGAAACCGTTGAGTGTTTCAGGTCTTCTTGTTGTTTGCTCAAGAGTTAGGAAAGGAACGATGTTGTTCTCCAAGAGGGGGGTAATGGGGTATTTTTGTGGTCTGTATTGGGGTAATTTTATTTTTTCGTTCTTCGTTCAGTCATCTTTTTATTAAACGTTTTTCAATCCCGACATGGATGCCGTGTATCGTGCTTGCAGTGTATTCAATATCCGTTCTCTGTTTTCAGCAGTATTTAAGACGGTTATTTCTCGTTTCTGGACAATATATTCTATTAATTTTGTTTCTGGATTTTAGCTATGTTTTGATTGGGGAACGCAGGTTTCAAATTTTATCAATCATGAACATCGACACAATTGTAAACAAATAGGTGAACACACCGCCAAGTAAGGACTGTTTATATTCACCTTTAAGGCCTCTAAATATGGTTGTTGCTTTCATTTCATGTTCCCATTACATTTCGGATTTGTAATAAATTTGTTATTTTACGTGCTTCAAGACTTCCTTCTTTTATTTTTCATGTCTCAAGATCGCTGCATATTATTTCTCGTGCTTCAGGATTGGTACCCCCCATTACCCCCTCCTCCAACAGATTTACTTTCTTTATTGCTCTGGAAACTTTCAATAGAATTCTGTTGAATCCAACGATTTATTGCCAATAACGCATCTGCGACTGCTATCCATCAACTTTTGGATTGCCCATCCTCCAACATATGTGATCTTTCCAAGTCCACCAGCTTCCATGTCAGCCACATTGAAATAGATGGGATCCTGTTCTTCTTGCTTTCTGACTCGCTTTCCTACTTTGGCTGTGAATAGTTGGTACAAGTGAAACACCAGTTGAACTGAAAGACTCCTTTGACCACTGTTGATATCCGACCATTGACCAACGTTAAACACATTTATCATGTCACTTCTGTATATGTTGGTGATAAACAGTTCATTGACCTTCACCATGGCACATGTAAAGTTCTTATTCGTCATGTGAACTTCTTCGAGATTTTCCGTCAAATAGAGTTGGAACACGTCAGCGATTCTATGCCAGAGTATGCAAGATAATAACTCGAAGGAATCCAAATTCTTGATACCGTAGTCTGCTGCTGCTTTAATTGACTTTGTGCATTGGTCATGGCATTTATTGTTCAGCAAACGTGAAAGGAAATTTTTAATGGTGAATCCGACAGGAGGATGAGATAATTCATGACTAAAATCTGACATACACAAAAGCATGTTTTCGAGATTGACAGACACACCAGCATTGGATTCGAAGTGTTGCTTGGCAATGGTTTCATACTAGGTGCATATGTCATACTTGCATGAATCATCTCCACTATCCGAAGAGCATTGGCAATCTTCGTCCACCTTGGTCAACAACTCGTCTAATGTACTGTTTTTACAACAATCGAATGTTGAAACAGGATCTCCAGACTGGCATGTGACTACTGCAGCGAGGGCAGGCCGTGGCGGAAGCAGAAACTGTTGATGAAATCCAAGGATTTGAAGGAATTTTTCTCGTTTGACTCTAGATATTGCCACGTAGGTTTGCCCAGGAGTGAATTCTTCTGAACAATGAACCACAATTTTATCCATAGTTAGACTTTGTGCTTTATGTGCTGTTATTGCGTAGCAGAGCGCAAGAGGATACTGACTATGGCTGCCTTGCATTCTCCCAGTTGCATCATATTTAAACCATTTTGTCGTTGTAAAGACACCATACCAACTTTGGGAAACTGGACGAGAAGCCAATCCTCACCAACATCCTTGCCAAAAAATTGGCCACATATACCGTTTTTCAAATGACAACTTTGATCCAGGGAGAACAGCCAAGATGGACAAATTATGCACTTTTACCGGAAGCCTTTTAAAATATATATGCACTGGTTGAACGTCTCCACACAAGTCGAACTCCCTTGATAATGAACAGAGATACTTCTCCGTTTCATCGTCGCATCACCCCATTTGCAAGACGTCGGAGAGCTTCTATTAGACGATGCTCACTTTCCTCTTGCCTTAGAATTCTTGTCAACTCAAACTGTTGTGGGAAGACATCTTTGAATAACTTCGATTCATAGATTGGAATTCCTGTATTTAGTGGACTTGGAATAGGTTTTAGCTGCCAAAAGTCTCCAACTAAGACTACTTGGATTCCGCCAAATGGTAGAGTATTATGTGATGCAATCTAGTGAATCGTATTGACCAAATTCAAAAGACGTTGACTTGACATCGACATTTCATCCCAAATTAAGACACGAGTATTTTCAAACCTGTTCAAGGACATTCTATCTTTCGAGAGATCACTTGATAAGCATTTGCACAGGTAGTTCGGCCGTCTGCAAACCATAATGAGAATGGATTGTCTTTGACTTGCTATTGTATATGTCACAGGAAATTCCACTTGCGCAAACAATTTGGCATTGCATTCAATTTTTGGTTAACTGCCATCTGATCTCTTTCACTAGAGTAGATTTCCCTACTCCTCCTTTACCAAAGATACACATGTTGTATCCACTTTCAGCAAACTTCAAAATGTCCAGCTGCTCGTTGGTTAACTCAATTTCACTGTCCGACATATCACTCTACAATTCTATAAATGTACATAAAAATGTTCACTAATTAACAAATTATACTCATTACGTATATTAAAAGGTTATGTATGAGAAGTGCTGATGAAATTGTAACATCATAAAATAATATATTTGACTGGTTTGTTATAGAAACATGTGAGAAATATGTTGACGTCTGCTAAACATTCGATGAACCCTAATGAAAATTATTTGTTAAAGTTCACTGAAGATAAAATTATGGCACCCGTTGAGAAATATTGTTATTCATGACATCATAACACTATTACACTAGGTGAAACAAGCCTATACTTATACACATAATAATGGCATAATAATTATGATGATAAAATGACATAAACCATTGGGCACCCTTAAGTTGAAATAGCATAGTCCGTGTATATAAATATAATTTTAAAATATTCAGCTAAATGTGATGATTACTGTAATATTCCAAAACGTTACTCTGGCAAATGCGCTGTTTAGTCACTGACCAGTCAAACAAGTTTTTAGAAGCACACAGTGTGCCATTTTGAATTGTTGTTGGAAGGAGTCTGCCGTCTAGGTTTTAACTGCTGCAATTTGTTTTAACTGTTGATTTAAAAAGGATCATGCCAATAACGTTAAAGGAAAACATAAGTAAATGAAAAAAAACATTGTTTTTGTATTTGTAGTGGAGCTTGATATATTAATACTCGACGTCTGTTTGTTTAAAATGTTCAATTAATTTTGATTCAAATGCTGTTTTTCCCTGTCCTTTTTTACACTATAGTGGCCTCAATCGTTTACTAAATTAAAGTTGTGTTTGTCTTTCAAGATTTTGGGCTCCATGATATGTTGTATTTTGTGTAGCTGGAATTCAAACAGCGCAAAAACAATGTATCACCAGTACAAAAACTGCTTTTTTGTTTTCATTAAAAAATTTCGACAGATTCACGATGCTTCGGATTTGACGAGCTATAATTAAAAGTTGTTTTTAACTTTTTTGGATTATTAACGCTTATTCTAGACAAATTTTACTTGCTTGTGTGTATAGCAGGCATTAAAATATGGATTTTTGCATGGACGCACTTTACCTCCACACCAAGGGCAACAATCACTTGGAAGTGTGTCAACTATAGCTTGAACGTGAATACTTGTTTATAAACGAAGGAAAGGCTTATTGAACATTCGCTAAAGTTCAGTCCCTTTTTAAGGCAAAAGTTTGTTTCAAATAAGTAAAATGTGGGCCGTCAATAACTTTTTCACCGTAACTTGAAAAATAACTTTTTATCTCGAGCTACGAAATCAGACTGGTTATGCAATAATGCAAATATGCCACTAATGATTATATATATTTCGGTGCGGTATCAGTAAATATATCAGTCCTTTTACAAGGAGAGAAAGCATGTAAAATACATGCTATTTTAATGCCTGTTAAGTGTGTAGTATGCAAAAAATGGATAACTTATCCGAGAAGTTATCCGTCTTTTGCATTTTCTTTTTATATATAGTCTTGTATTTAGACTAATAAGGCCACTCACGTTTATTTAAAAACTTTGCTCGTGCCCAAATCCGAGCGACAGTTATATACAATAAAAAATTGAAAACACAACAACTTACCAAATAGTGAAACCACAAACATTTTGACTCTGTTCGTCCATAACTAATTTCCAAAGGAAACTATCGGAAATTGCTTTTAACTTTTGTTCCCACTGTTTTTAAATAATATTTGTAAATTACTTTTGTATTGAGAAAATATAGACAAATGCAATTGTAATCTACTTACCCGTGAATGTAATATTCCTTTGCTTTCTTTTGCTGTTTTTGTTCACATGTTGACTTTTATAAACGTGTTATAAAGTTTGCAAAATATGTTTAAAATATTTTTTTCATTTTTGTTTGTAGCAGGCTAGAGATACCTTGTTACCGCCAGTGGCGTGGTGGCTGGGGGGGGCCGGGGGGGGGCCATAGCGATGGTTTCAAGAGGGGCGCCGAAATGCCATTTGTAAAAATGAACCATGTCAGCCACCCGAATCCGTTTTATCTGAGAGAAAAAAGAAAATTGGAGAACGTAGCCGGTACTGCTCGCAGGCGCTATTCTTTCACGAAGATCAAACTAGGTGCAAATGGCTTTCATACTCGCTAAGTAAGGATTGTCTATTCTGCCTCCCATGTCTCCTATTTTCAGATGAATGTTCAAGAGGCGAAAACACACGCGCCACAACCAAGCAAATGCTTTTACGAATGCTGGGTACTCGAACTGGAAGAAGCAGTACAGTAATATCACAAAGCACGAAAAGTTCGAAAGTCATATAAATGCCAAGATTGCTCAAGTTATCTTTTTGCAAGGACGATCAATCGATTCGTGCTTGAAGCAACAAGAAAAGACCGAAATTTTGCGTAGGAAGAAAGAAGTCGTTGCAAACCGCAGCCATTATGAAACGTGTTGTCGACACTGTTGTACATTTGGGAAAGCAGGGACTTGCTTCCAGAGGGCATCGAGAATTGCTAATTGATGACCCAGAAGCAAACAAAGGAAATTTTCTAGAGTCGCTGAATTACCTGTCGACCTTACGATATAACAACTGCGAATCATCTTGAAAAGGTTAGAAATCAACAAGCTATATCGAGAAGAAAGGGCGGGAAAAAAGGTGCCAAAGGACGGGGTTCGAAACTAACTTTCCTCAGCAACGATACGCAGAATAATGTGATCAAAATTATTGGAAGAGAAATCGCCTCGCAAATTGTCAAAGAAATCGGTAATTGCAGAGCATGGGCATTAATAGCCGACACCACACCGGATGTCAGTCACCACGAGCAGCTTAGTATTTGTGCAAGGATCGTTAATCGTAATGGAAAATGCTCCGAGCATCTTTTGTCTTGCAAAAGAGCTTCCGGTACAAGAGCAATGGAACTATACAATCTAATCTCAGAAACACTTGTCTCGAAAGGTGTGTCGTTTGGTAAACTCGTAGCACAAACATACGACGGCGCTTCGAATATGAGCGGCTGCTACAACGGCTTCCAAGCGATCATCAAGGAGAAAGGTGGAAAGCATGTTGCTTTTGTCCACTGTTATGCGCATACGCTTAATCTTGTTTTGTCCGACTCTGCAAGTGTTGATGTTCAAGTAATAAGCCTCTTCAATGACCTCGAAGCCTTGTACGTTCTCTTTAGCAAGACACAAAGAATCCATGATTTGTTCGAAGCTGTCCAACTGGAAGAGAATCTGAAAGTCCTTTCCCTAAAGAGACTTAATACTGTTCGTTGGCATTCACACGAGTTGTGTCTAAAGGTCCTTCTCTCTCGTTATGACTGCATTTTAAGTGTCCTGGAAACCGTTGCGTTGGACAGTTTAATTGATGGAAACCCACGAAAAACGAGCATTGGCTTATTGAAGCAGATTCAAACAAAGCAGTTTCTGGCTACCGCGTACCTCTTTCGAGAAATATTTGCATCCACTGGTCTGCTAAGCCGATATTTACAACACGTTGATGTTGATTTTGGAAAAGCCCTGGGTATGGTCGAAAGCGCGGTTGACGAGCTCAATGAATTGCGTAAAGAACCGGAGCTAATTATCAGATACGTTGAGCAAAAACACGACTCCCCCAGCGTGACTTGGCAACAACCAAGAATCAGACGTCGAAGACGAATGGATGATGAAAATGCCGAAGACGAACCTGCTGAAACACCAGAAGATCACTGGAAACGTAACACATTTTATGTTTCTGTGGACACGATCTTGAATTCATTGAAGAATCGGTTTGAGAAAAACCAACCCTTGCTCCAAGCTTTTTCGTTGTTTGCCCCAAGCCGTTTCCCACAACTTGTGAAGAATTTCAAAACCACACATGATCTTCAAGCGTGCCTTAACACCTTTTGTGAAACGTACAGTATAGATGCGTTTAGATGTGCTGACGAATTGTTCAATTTTGTTCGTTCTTTTGAGAAATTTGACTGTTCAACTGTCTGCCAGCAAGAAGATGATGATGATGACAGCGAAGACGACGAGGGCGACGATGACTATGATGATGATGACGGCGAGGACAACGGATGGTTATGATGATGACGAGGACGAAATCTCAAGCACGTCAGATAATGAGCAGAGCGACAGCAGCGGCAAGAAAGCTGAAAAACAAACGAAGAAAAAAGTTCTATCTTTCTCTGAAGCTCTTTCACTCCTTTGTAACCCAGATTATAGTTTGGTCGATGCGTATCCAACTCTCTGTCATGTTTATGCTATTGCTGTGGCCATTCCAGTTAGTTCGTCGACTGCAGAGCGTTCGTTTTCTGCACTCAAGAGGGTGAAGCCTCGCATTCGCTCATCCATGGTTCAGGAGAGACTTGAATCTTTGCTTTCAATGTCAATCGAGCGTAAAATTTTGCTCAAATGCGATTGTCACACTCACATCCGAACTGTCAAAAGCTCTACTTTGACTTTCATTTGGTTCATTGGTTGTCTTATAAAACTGTACATGTGATATTATGCTCAATTTGCATAAACTATAGCTTATAGTTTACACGTTATTGGCATTTGAGCTGGAACAAAATTATGTTCTCTCATTATCGGCATATGATAGTAAAAATTGTATTATAGTATAATTATATCCGTTGATAATATGTTACAACAAAACCTGACTAACATTGTTTTAGATTGGTACTTGGTGGAAAGCTGTTTCACAAATGTGTTTTCAGAATGCTGGAAATGCCATTTCACAGACTTAGATTTTAAAAAAATTTCTGGAAGAGCATCCCCCCAGACCCTTCTACGTCCCTCGTGCCTACGGCACTCGATGTGTATACTCGCACTAATTTTCGGGAGGCTGGGTGGGGGGGGGGGCGCGCAATAATCGAGATAACTCTTAGGGGCGACAAATTTAACACTGGCCCCCCTTGAAATTTTCGAGCCACCATGCCACTGGTTACCGCCAGTCTCCCCCGGTTTCATGTTTTCCTCGCTTATGGCGAAACTTGCTACAGCCAATCAACAGCAGAGTTTTATTTTGAAAAATGTGTCTAGTAACAGTATGCGAGCATCCTGCATAGTCACAGAGAAAAATATCGACAAAACACTGTGAACTTTCGTAAATATATCAACATTTAAAGCTGTACTTTGACAAAAAAAAGTTAGACAGGTTAGTAAAATTATCCTTGTTTATATTTTTGTAGTTTTTAGGGCTACTAGTCTTTCTGCTTTTTAAAATACTACGGACATATTTCTTGTGTGTAGTTCAAACAGTTCAAACACCTTGCCAACCTTAGGTATACTTTAATATACGTCAGTTCGCTGATAGTGCAATCAGGTGGCGATTTACTATAAGCTACATTTTGCAATATATTTCAATAATTTGTGATTATTTTGTAAAAATTTATAATTTCACTGCAGTTTTAATTTAAATTCAGTCGTTTAGTGGGCTGCCTATGGTAATTGCAAATCATTTCAGTCCAGGCTAAAAAAACAACCGTTTAAATGGCTCTGTTTTGCATGTTTGTTTCATTTTTAAATGCTTTACATATAATCACAGTCTCACACAAGTCAAATAGTCGACTTATCATCGTCTGGATGCTTGACAGAAGCATAACAGGCTTATTCTCCTATTTTCATGACACTCAGATTATTTCAGCCAGGGCTGACATTTCAGCCCGGGTTGACCGGTCGTAAATTACCGACAAAAGCCGACAAAAAGGCAAACAAAATGTCTATACAACGATCAATATGTGAAATGGCAAATATTTGGGTTAAAATATTCATGGCTTAGACATGAGTAATCATTCATTCGGTCTGACTGTTGTGTCTTTTATTGATTTTAGAAATAATTTATCATTTAAACAGCCGAAATCTTCCTTTCAAAAGTTGAAGAGCAAAAAATCAAGCCTTTTATACTCTTGTCGGTTTTTGTCAGTAATTAGTACGACCCGGGTTGACTATAAATATAGCTCTGACTAAACTCAGCTCAGGCTCAAACTGCTCATGTAATCGTGATGCAATTAAAACTATCCATGTAATCAGCCCCTAAGTACTAAGACAATATTACAAATTGATACTATAAAGGAAACTATCATGCAATACTTTTAATGTTTGATACTATGCTTATTGTGCTTTATATTAATCATAATATAAATTATGATTAATATAAAGCAACGCTAATTAATCGTAATTAAGCGACGCTAATTAATCATAATCTGTCAAACACCTTGGTGCTTAGAGGTTCCCTGTTTTATGAGTCAAATGAGTTTATGAGTCAATGAGTCATGAGTCAGTTCAAAAACAATTATTGTTTATACTACACTCAGCAACCAAAATTTCAAAACCTATGTAACTAATAAGGATATCACACACTTTGGATATAAAACCTTGTCTTTGTTAGCAGTGACCGGCATATTGGATCTGTTAATCAATGAAGTGAAGACTGGATACATAGCTGTATACAGACAAATCCATCGCCTGCAAGACAACATTCTCTGATATGAATCCATGCTTGTTTTCGCTCTTTCAACGCTTTTGATCTCGAAAAACTATGGAAATGTACAATATTAATACCATCTTGTGTTCATAGAATCGCTCTCACAAGCACCACAAACACATCTAATCGTACTTGTGTGTCAGTTACTTACTTCAGCAAAAGAATGTTATTATATAAGTTAAAGCAATGACAATGTTGCTGTTGCTTATTTGAAGTAGAGAATGCTGTTTATTGTTATTTTCATTAAAACTGTTAATGTACTATTTAAAAAACGAGCAGGAGTGTTTTATTAGGTTTAAAGCCACGAGCGTGCAGTGCGAGTGGCTTTAGACCTAATAAAACACGACCTGCGAGTTGCATAATAAGTCAAATTTTTATATAAAAATCTTTATATAGTTTGCATAACAATGGTCTTATGTTTAAGTGTTCTTTAGCTGGTATAAAGATGTATGCATGCGACTAATTTCTTACTCACGATTGGATAATTGCTTCATGAATTATTAATGAGTTTTTGAATATTATATTGTCATTTTCATTAAGACTGTTCAGAACATGAATCGTGTCGAAATAAAAAGTTTGTAGTTTACAGAGTGAGACTTTGAAGAATGAAACCCCACTGGCCAGCATGAAACCAGAAAGAGCATCTTCAAATTACGGTAAAATTCATAAATTGCAAAGTTTTGTAGCGAAATAGTTGTAAAATGAGGAAAATATAGCCCTGTGGAGTTCATATATATCTAACCTTTTGAACTGAAAGCTTTCAAATCTCCATTTATGAATGTATGAGTGCTTTCAAGCAACTACTGATGTTTAGACACTGAAAAGCTTTCCCGTATAAGGCAGAATTTTATCAGTATTTCATCTGATTCTTAAATTAAAGGCCATGTAAAGTCTTTAATGTAAACAAATGCTTTGTTTACATTTTGAACTCAGTGCTACAGTTGTAAAATATGATTAGATATATATTATACTGAGTTTTTAAAACTCTTCTGGTTCGCTATGCTTGTAAATGAATACAGACTAGAGATTCACGTCAAGAAAGTTTGGAATATGCGGAATATTAGTAACATCGGGTCCCGACCATTGGAATGTATGCCTGTGCAGAACGTATGAGCAGAACAGACTTTACATGGTCTTTAATTGATTGATTGGTTCCTGGCATAAGAGTATTCTTTACCCAAAATTTCGTAAATATTTTGTGCCCATATTTCTGCAAATATTTCGCATACAGACAAACAAACCGACGAACAAAGGAACAAACAAAGGAACAAACAAAAAATAACCTCCGGGTCATGCTTTGCGGGCTTTTGTTATTGTTTACAATTTACTAAAATACAACAAATAGCAATAAAAATACCTTGTTTGGTACATTTCTGATAAGAATCCGACAAAAAGAGCAAGGATTATGAAAGGATGGTTTAAATATATGACGGATTGTAAACACTTTCCAGATCATCTAGTTTATTCGTCCCGAAAAATGGCCGCCAGCAGGAGTTTGAGCCCGCAAATTCCTGGTGCGACAGTAATCCTTTAAATATTAAGGTAAACCTATTCCAAATACATTTTTAAACTATTCAAATGATGAAAGTTATTGTTGTTTTTTCAGCGTTATTAGCAAGTGGGAGACACCAACATGGCCACCATCTATTCAAATGGGGGTAACCGCTGGAATATTCTTGACTTCAATATTTTACTAAAAGAGATGCGCTATCTAGTCTATATAAGATATCTATGGTTTGCACCTTGAAAATCAAGAAGCATCAATTTTTCTGAACTTTGAAGATACGAGAAATGAACTAGGCATGCTGTCTTTTCAAAAATGGTCTTCATATCAGCAGTGCTGCCACTTTCTGGTTGTTTGCATACTTTGCCATTGTTATTAATATTCTTCCTAAATGTCCCTTCAACAAATTCTTTGACAGTTGCTGGCTGGCCTTGGTATAGTGTGTAGTATGTACGATTGAACGTGAAGCATTGGCCAAATTCCTCAGGTGCTTTGGTATTAAACATTTTTGTCAGGTGCCTATATAGCAGCACAATGCATTTGGATCTGTTTGCATGTATGGTCTTCAACAATGCTTTCTTCTGTTCCAGTGATGGTATCTGTAGCCTTGTCATTATAGGTCTTGATGACCCATTTATCTTTATCTTTACTTACTCTCAGAAAAGCATTTCGGAAACCTCCAGAGGAAAAGTTATCTGTCTCCACCACCAAATCAAGGGGATTTTTAACTGTCACCCATTCCTGGTCCTTGATGTTAAACTTTTCTAGCGTTAATGTCACATGGTTCTTTTTCCTGGGATTAACAAGCTGCCTGGCTTTCATCAACACATCAACAGAAACGATGTACACAGTCTCTTCAATATCTTCATCCTCACTGTTACTTGGAGAGGCAAGGTAGTCAGGCATGCTATTTTGTAACTCGCTTTGAGTTTTACAATACAGTCGAATCATTAATGTACGCGCCCCCCCCCCCCCACTCTGGTTTCATCGGCTGTTAGGAGCTGCTACTTTTGGAGGGAAGATACTTACAGGTGGGTGTTACTTTTGGGTGGTAAGGGACCAGTCATAAAGTAAAAGGGGGGTGGGCTGGGACAAATAGGCGGTGGGTCACTATTTTTAAGCACCGTTGAAGGGGTGGGTCATCGAAAGTTAATTGCAATCATAAGGGTGGGCCATGTGAAAATATGCAGAAATTTTTTCAAGGGCATGTGTATTACAATTCATATTATAAAAATAGAAATAAAATGTATCAGGATCCATTCCTAAAATTTATACCGCAAATGTTAACCTCAAACTTGAAAGCTGAATATACTGTCTTAGCTAATCAGTGGCGGACACTAGGGGGGGGGGGAGGGCTAGGGGGTCCGATCCCCCACCAATAATTTTGAAAGACTGTAAAAATCTTGTACCAAATAACACAAATCACATTCGTATAACACAATTGTCATCATAATATATGTTTATGTACTGTACATGTAACAACACACATTTTATACACACTTTTTGACGGATACTGGGGAGTCAAGTTTTTGCAACAGGCACTTCTTTAAATGTCATTGTCAATTTTTTGTTGTTTCAGAAGAGTATAACAACTGCAAAACAATATTTTAATTCGTATTAAACTATTATGCTCAAAAACAATGGATAATCAATTAACATCATCACTTGTAGCGAATGAATTTAATTAAATTAAAGCACCACAATTTTATTTGTCTAGGGAAGTGTCTATAGCTAGACTCTGCCCATGTTTCACGTTGACATATTTAGATGCAATTTTCCCTAACATTACCTACTTAAGTATTTTGATATTTAACTAAATGATGTACGTCTCGCACAAGACAATTTTACTTATCGACTGTGGAGTGCTTGCCCAAGTATCACCTATTTATACCTAAGGAGTAATTATATATACAAGATATGTTGGATAGTTATATAGATAGATAGATATCTATATAAGATAGTTATTTAATAGATTTCTCCCTAAAAGGGTTTTTCAGAAATTATTTACAGTTACATGCATGCAACAATAATTAAGGTTACAAATATAAGTTTAAACAATTATAAAAGACTATATACAAAGTTTAGTTGGCTATACTAATGCCTAGTTTATACGTCGAATTTCAGTCAAATTTAATGCGTCGAATTTCAGTCAAGTTATGATATCCGACGAAAATTTGACATATAAATTGATTAAATCCGACGGGATGCATTAAATGCGACGCTGTCGAATTTTGATACATGATCAGTCGTGTAATGCGACCGAAACGCAACACTGATTTATACGTTGAATTTCCGTCGCATTTAATAAAATGAATAAATTATTTAAATTAGATTGTTATCCACAACTGTACCCTAAAATCAATAACAGCACACTTTGTGGACTCCACGAACGAGACAGGGTGCAGGGGGGGGGGGGTCAACTGCCCCCCAAATCTTGGAAAACCATGGAAATTCGGACAAATGCTTGGAAAAATCAAGAAAATTCGGGCAGATTTATCAGAAAATAGATTAAATTCAGGCCTAGGTAATTTCATTACAATCCTCCATAAAAATTCAGGCAAACTTTCAACTTCCCCCCTAGAAAGCATCAGCCCCATACGCCTATGGAAAAATTCACCAAATATCGTTGTATTACATGTAAAATGTACATTTGCAAGTTGCAACCATACATCACGTTCTATGGCTATAACAGACGAAGAAATTGAGGGATGGATTCCAAATGTAAGCGTTGGTTACTGCAAAAATTACTGCCCAGAAAAATCTTCCATATCAATGATTTTCTCTTTCATGATGTATGTTCTTCCGTCAATGGAAAATAAATAGACACATAATCCTGGCATATGTGTGTAACCATCACTTCACAAACCTTAATGACAATTTTATAAACTCTATAAGAGGAAAAAAACTGAAAGAAAAAAAGAAACAAAAAAAGAAACTGGCAGCTCTGTTCTAATTTTTTTCTCCAACTGGTTTCCAATCTTGTGAAGAATGGTTGGGAAGATTTGTCGTGACACGCAAAAAGTATTTTTTAAGCGCTTTTCAGAATAGTTTGACTACGGCTGGATACGGTCCAACCCCAACCAATAACTCTACTGTACTGATTTTTCAAATCGACGACATAACGAATTAATATTCGGGGCATTTACACTTCACACAAATTGGAAAGCAGTGCCAAGCATAGCCAAAGAATCTTCTTTTTTCTATTTAATTGCCAATTACAAAATTTACAATTGCTTCTGACGCCTTTCTCTTCTAATTTTCAGGATATATTTCAAGATAATTGCTTTGGTGAACGCCACCATATTTATTTTATAGGCCTTCATCTGTCCATCTTAAAGCCTGCAACACCTGCATGTTTTGATTTTCCGACCAAAATTCGACGTCTAAACTGCACGCAACACTTCGGTTGAATTTCCGTTGCATAATTGTCACATTAAATTCAACGAATTAAATTCAACTGAAATTCGACGTATAAACTAGGTCTAAATGTTATCTTTTACAAGCAAATGTTTTTTAAGTGCTAACTTAAAAATTTTAAGAGAAGAGCAGTCTTTCAAGTTCTTGTCTAAAAAGACAGCTCTTCTCTTAAAAATTTTATATCCAATCTATAGGGGTTAAAAGTCAAGTCAATATTCTTTTGCCTTTTATTGATGTACAATATTTTTTACCACAACACAGCACTATCTGTGCATCAAAGTAGGATTTACATCAATGTTGGAATTGATTATATTATATTAGCCAAGTGAACATTATTTTGTGTGACTTCCTTTTGATTTTAAAATAGGTTTAACTCTTCCCGGCTTAGATTCAACAAGAGTTCCAAGTACTGCTGGCTTAAAGTGCATATGTCACAATTACCATTTTTCTCAAAAATAGGCTGTGGCGAGACAATTCGAATTATATATGTCTTACCTGCAACGGATAAATACTTCCAGAGATATTTTAGCTCAAACATGCCAAAAAATGGAGTTTCTTAAAACATGGCCAGGAGAAGAGTCTGAGTATGAATCGCCGCTATGACGTCAAAGAAGTAACCAAATATTTCATGACATGTGTTTTTCTACAACATTGCGAGAGCAGGGCCTACAAAAACCTAGAATTTCTGTTGTTCCTTAAAATGTCTGCTTCTGAATCTTACTCTGACGATAGTTCGACATTGTATGACTCCGATTTGGATACAAGCAAGGAATACAAGCTAGAAGTGGAAGAATGACTCGCCTTCAGAGAAAGAGTTGCAAGAAGAAATATAAACTCAGGCTCAAGCACACTGCAATGATCAAAATAGTCCTGGAGCAGTGGTTGTTCCTTACAAGGAAGAGCCTATAGCAGATGATGATTGGGTTGAGCGATATGAAGCAGAAAAAGAGACCGTGAGAATTCACTTTATATTTATTCACAATAGTAAATAGCAAAAGATATTCTATGGCATGTCACATTGCCTCGTGTTTGGACTTTTATAGACTTTATACAGATTTGAGTAAATCATATATGTTTTTTTATTTAACCCTTAGAGTGCTGAATTAATTTACCGAAAATCTCATTATTTAGTTTCACTGCGGTTTTTAAACTTTTTGAAGAGAATTTGCTGAATGTTAACACTAAAAGAGATCAAAAGGCTATCCCGGGGGGGTGTGGCCCTGCACAGATTTACAGGGCTTTCAAACTCAAAAATATGCACGCAATTAAGCAATTCTTGTTGCACACACGATCTTAGTATTCAATAAATAAGGTGTTTTTAACTTTTTTCCAGTGCTATTTTAGTAACTTTAGAAAAACAAACATACACACCAAATAAGCGTATTGTTCAGTGTTTAAACTTGAATTACGTAACGAAACAAAGTACGTAACAAATTGAATAATCTAACAAAGTTTACTACCATTAAAGTGATGTTAAAGTCATGTAAGTGAATATTCTGTTCAATATAAGCGATTATGTCTTAAAAAAATAGCGAATATCTGAAGGCATAGTTAAAAAAAAAATCACACTTTCTGGTGGTTTTACTGCCATTCGTAATCAAACGCAATTTTGCAATGGCAGTGCTTTATAAATACACACAGCAAACATTGTTTTCACGCCACACATCTGATTTTGCTAATTTTGCAGTTGACACGTTTTAATTTACTTCAGCACCAGGCTAGTTAAAAGGTAAACGCCTAAAGGTGTCAATGTAAACAATGTGAAATCAAAATTGGAACCTATAATAGCGTGTTTGACTGCAAATGGACTGTATAATTATTATACATTGTCAAATTTCTCAACATCACAGTCAGCCAGTTCAATCACTGTCCGATTCTGAAACAGAACATTCTTCGTCGGAGAATGTTAAGTTGCTGTCACTGTCATTGTCAACTGCCAAAGAGTCAGCCAGCTATTATAGTTTAGCACAGTTCAGGAAAGCGATCACTCCACCAATGGTCCAAGAGAAACACCTCGTTGATAACACCTCGTTGATTTTGTAACATTTCAAGTGTGCATAATTTGCATACAGTGAAAAGGTTTTTACAAAACATTGTTTTCGGATTGGTTTAGAAACTTAATTGCTTATTTTAAAGACTATTGGTTGATTTGTTCCGTGGAGAAATTCAAAACAAATCAGACAACAAATTATTAAAACATACACTTCACTCCAATGTCTGATATTTGCGCGCGGGATCAATCGCTCGCTTTGTTGAGTCTGGGCGTGTGTGGGCGCACGCGAGGTGCAAGTGTAACAACTGCGACACAAGTCTGTTACAGAACGAGTATGAAACTCGATGTTGTCAAGGCATTGAGTTCCAATGATGTCCTACAAGACGTCGAAATACCCCCTACTTGTGTTCTTAATCACCCAGGATTTAGAATCAATTGCCTGGAGAAATGATCCTTAAAAATGGCTGTACCAAAATACAAAACAAAAATTGGAAAAAGATATCGCCAACAAGGATCAGAAGAAACATGAGTTTTTTCGCTATAAATCTGCTTTGTACAATGGGCCATCTATTTAAAATTCACCCCCTGTGGACGAGTTCAGTAAAATTTGAACCCCTAAGAAAAAAGATCAAGGTGCTGACACTCCCCCCCCCCCCAAATTAAGAAATGTTTGCCTTACCCATAAAAAACCCCACAAAGATCAAAAGGTGCCGATGAACACAACCCCTCAGAAACGGTTTTTCCAAACCCCCTCAGAAATTCTAGTCCATACTGGGTGGAGGGTGTACATTAAATGGAATGACCCCAATTTCACTTATTTATTTGCATAGCCACTCGAAATAACAAAAATCTACTATTTGTCCTTGGTATCTGACAAACTATGTAGAATACACCCTTTCGATAATTACGTCATTTGGCCTTGGAGCCTTGCTCTAGTGAATCATGAACCAGTCACAGTATGTGTGTTGTAATTATTGAAAGGGTTATTGAATTGAAATATATAATCATGAATTCAAATATTTTTACTTTCATTTTAGATTCTTTCGCTCAATAGCATACCGTGAATTTTCACATAATAAACAGTTCACAATATGTTGCCAATCCCAAGAAACTGCGCAACTGGGAAACATCTTCTGGCTCTTTCATGTTAACTAGTGCTGCAATTTTGGTTTTGTCTGCAGAAATGCCATCCTTTGATAATGTGTAACCATAGAACCAAATGCTGTCTAAATTAAACTTACACTTAGAAACATTAAGGGTAAGATTGTTTTCTGAGAGTCGTTTCATGAAAGCTTCAAGGTGTTTATCATGTTCTTTCTGGGACTTTCCCCGCACAATAATATCATTGGCAATGTTCCTTACTCCCTCCAGTCCTTCAATGGAGTGTTTGTTGAATAACATATTGGAATTGCTCTGGTGCTGAATTTACTCCGACACATAAACGTTTATATTGCATAAGACCTTTGTGGGTGTGAAATGTGGTAAGAGATTGTGACTTCTCATCAAGAAGTAACTGGTGAAACGCGGCTGTCAAGTCCACTTTTGAAAACATTGTAGCACCAGCCATGTCCTCAAAGAGTTCCTCAATATTAGGGATAACATGTCCTTCTCGCTCTATCATTGAGTTCATATGTCGCATGTCTATACATACTCTGACTTCAGCTGGATTATTAGGGTGCAACAACAAGATTTGATACAAAAGGTGTAGGTGTCCCTGATGGAACAAATTCAATACTATCACTTTCCTCTAGTTATTTCAGTTTATTTTCTGTCTGTTTACGGAGATGAAAGGGTATCTTTCGGGGTTTTTGCACAATAGGTTTAACGTTATCATTAAGGTGTAGGTGTACTTCATGACCCTTCAGCTTTCCAATGCCGTTAAAGCCTCTCGGGCATTCCTTTTTAAACTTTGACATGATTGGTGAATCTGGTTGATGGTTCTTAGGAATTTCAACAATCATTTTAACATGAGCCCTTTCAATAATAACTGGAATGGTTTTAACTGCTTGTGGATTTGGGGAAATCTCGTTTTCTACTGGTGGGGTAACAACAAAAACATACGAATGTTCATCAGAAGAATTTGATTGCTTTTCAGTACAATTAAGGTGGCTCAATACAGTTTTTGAAATATGACAAAATCGTGATTTAGATTTAATTTTTTGAAGAGAGGTTTCTTGTTAGAAGACAAAAATTGTACCACATATATTGAGCAATCTTCTAAGAGTTGAAAATTGTTTACAAAAATGACGTCATTAACGTTGCTATGGTAACAATGATATTTCAATATGGCCGACATTTTACCTTTTAACACATTTTAATCGAAAAAAGGCCGGTTACCCCCATTTTTTATTTTGTGAAACGTTTTCATTTAGAAAAATGAATGATATGAACAAGTTTAAAAAAATTTAAAAACCTGATTTTTTGTGATAAATATTTTTTAGATCTACAGAATTTTTTTAAACTTGTTCACATAATTTATTTTTCTGAATGGAAACGTTTAACGAAATAAAAAATGGGGGTAACAGTGCTTTTTTGTCGAGTAAAATGTGTTAAAAGGTAAAATGTTGGCCATATTGAAATGTCATTGTTACCATAGCAACCGGTTATGACGTAATTTTTGTGAACAATTTTCAACTCTTAGAAAATTGCTCATGGTACAATTTTTGTCGTCTAACAAATAACCTCTCTTTAAAAAATTAAATCTAAATCACAATTTTGTCATATTTCAAAATAATAATTTTCCCCACAATTATAACATAGTTTCTTACCATTCTGTTGCTGCTCATGTGAATTTTCTTAGCCCGCATTCTTGAGTTGGTAGGAGTATCAATTGCTTGTAGGATACTGGGTTGCTGATTAATGTTGCTGTCTGTTTGTTCGTTCATGATACTGACTTGGCTTTTCTTGTTGGTTATGTATAGCATTGACCACACTCGAGGAGGGAGCTAAATGCCCACAATCTTCTTCTAATGTTTTGACAGCTATATCTGTTATTTTAAGAGATCTTGCATATGCTAATATGTTTGCTAATGATAGATCATCCTGAATGGCTTCTCGTCTCACTCACGATGATAAACATCCTTCAACAAGCTGTATTTTAAGGTTACAGGACACCCTTTTTGGTGTTTTGCGGAAAATCGCTACTGCGCGCTCAAAATTATTCCGATTTTCATCAAATTTTCACCAAATGTTAGCCAGTGCATGCAAAATATGATAAAGTTGTAAAATTGACAAACAAAATAATGTAAGAATTATTCAGGAAAATCTTAAGTCGCGGTACCTTTATGCTTTTGAGTTATGTTCCTGCTGGTTTTAAGATATATTTATGAAAATATCATTTTTATACAGTAAAATAGTTGTTCTAAAAAATTGTGTTTCGGAAATTTTTGTTTATTTCGTCATTCTGCAGATATGGCGATTTCTTTGACGACTGCAATATATTTCTGAATCGTTTGTGTGAATTGCTCCTTATTATTAAAATATCCAAAATTAGAACAAATCCGAAAACAATTTTGAAACTGACGTCTTTAGCTATGTCCTGTGAAAAGTTGACAAAAATTTGTTAAAACCCGCAAGGAGCACAACTCGTTTAAAAATCGGTAATTGTCATAAAATTCTTCGGGAGAAAATTGAATTTGAATATTACATTTTCAATGTTTTTCTTGTTGCAAGCGAAATGTATTTTATTAAATAACTCTGCGAGTTTTCAACATTTTCTGTCCAAACTTGGTCAGATAGTAGAACTAGTCTAATGCTTTCATGCAAACCAATAAAAAAATTTTAGGCAAACTTAACACTCACTCAAAGGTGTTCTTAATGATAATAATTTTGAATTTACATAGCGGGACTAAATTGTCGTGCTGGCTACGCTACTGTATAACAGCAGAGCATGTTTCCGAGTATCATCTTTTATATCCATAGCAACCAGAAACTGTACGTACTGCCGTAACCATTCTTTCCATCGTAAAGATAATGTAGTTGGATCCGAATACAAATAAAAATTTCCCGAACCTGACAAATCCATTGCAGTCGCCATATTGGATTATTCACAAAATTTTATTGATTTTATGATTTCAATTTCTGAATTTAAAATGTGATAACACTAATCCAACATGTATTGTGTCCATTATCAATTATAATGTTTCCAGAGTAAAATGTTGTTGCAATTTTAGTCCTCGTCGCCAATATAATGTACTCAAACTCAACAGTTTTATTCAATCTACAATTTAAGCTTTCACTCAGTCACGCCATCTTGAATTTTTCGCCAGTCTCCCGTCTCTGACCCGTACAGCACAGCATTATAAGGTTTATTAGTGGCAATTAGCACAGGGCAGCCGGTATAATTCTCAGGCCATGGACAAAATATTTTATGTTGGCCCCTAATACTAAAATAACTACATGCTTTTCCATCCACTTCAATGCATTTTGAGGGGCCTTCTAAATATTTGGTTCTCTCACTATTTGGGGGCCTAGGGCAAAGTGCCCCCCCCCCCTCTCAGTGCCACTGCAATAACTTTGTATGTGTGAATAAACAAGGGCAGATTTCGTGCTCGACCAATCAATGCATTTGTTTACATTTTCACTCTCAGCCAATCATAATGCAAGAAACACAAAATTTACACCAAGGCGAACTAGAAAATATTGCTGTCTTCTCGGGCTTCCGTGAGATTCAATTTTGACTTTTTAAATTTAAAACAAAAAGATTATGATTTAAATTTCAACCTAGAGCGGAAAATATCCATGTTTAAAATTTTTCCTTATGTCGTGTATACAAATTTGAGTAATCTAATTTGACTGCAATAAAACTAAAATTGCTATGTTTTCTCTTCTTTTAAGTTTTTGTTGGAGAATTCCTTTTAGCTCTTGTTGCAAATTGTTTTGGTCAATGTTTTATATCGAAACCTAGACGGTAACACGTTTATATAGCACTTGATTTAAAAATATATAGTCGCATGCTTGCGATCATACAGGAAATCAATACAAAAATATTGTCTGACCGATTTTGCAGAAAATCAGACTCTCTAAACACGTTATCTTCTAGGTTATGAAATAATACATTGACCAAAATGATTCTCAACAAGAGCGAAAAAGAGTTTTCCAACAAAAACGTAAAGCAGAGAAAATATAGCAATTTTTAGTTTTATTGCAGTCAAATTAGATTACTCAAATTTGTATATGTGACATAGGGAAAAATTCTAAACATGGATATTTTCCGTTCTAGGTCGGAATTTAAAAAAAGACCACGGCAAAGTTTTAGATTTTAACGTGCTGCATCATAATCTTTTGGTTTTACAAAAAAAAGTTATAATTGAATCTCACGGAAGCCCGAGAAGACGGCAATATTTTCTAGCTCACCTTGGTGTAAATTTCTCGTTTCCTGCATTATGATTAGCTGAGACCGATAATGTAAACAAATGCGCTGACTGGTCGAGCACAAAATCTGCCCTTCTTGTGTGAATATGATATATATGCACAATTACCTAATATTCATATGCCAGGATAGGAATAAGCAATCATCTTTGGTACAAACTGGTTCAACACCGAGTGAAACCCCTCAACACAGCTTGTTTGAGATAAAGGAGATGCTTTCAGGATTCCTTTCTTTAACTTCTTGTTTTTCAATGCCTTGCAAACTTTCTCTACAGTTAATAGACATAAGATGGTTTGGAAAGTGGGCAGTTTTGGAATATGTCTTTGATCCATGCTTGGAAGGGTCACAATACAATACAATACAATACAATACAATTTATTCAGTACCGGTAGTAATACATACATAAATATAAAATAAAGATAAAGTTACGAAAAGAAGGTACTAGCTAACTGTAATAACCAAAAGGCTAATCGAGACAGTCAGCGAATTTGATTAGTAACAAAATATATTTTAGTGGGTAAACTGAATAAATAAAACACATGCAATAAAGATTTCAAAATGGACAATTTTGATGCTATAAGCTAATATGAATTCAATATATTATTTTTAAGTTTGTTTTTAAACTCTGATTTAGAAAGACCCTTAAGATTTTCATCAATTGAATTCCACACATTACTGCCAACAAAACGTATATTAAATTTTCCATAGTTGGTTCTTACTTTTGGAAGGGAGTATGACGATCTCGAAGCAAGTCTGGTGTTATAATTATGTTTCTGGCTTACTAATGCAAAATACTCATCAAATACGTGAGGAAGTCGACCTGTATGAAAGTCATACATGAATGGTGCATTATGATAAAAAATAAGGTCATGAAACTTGAGAAAACGAAGTTGAATGAAGAGAGGGTTAGTATGATCCTGATAGTTAGAAAATGTTATTAAACGAATAATCTTTTTTTGTAAGATAGCTAATGGATTCACTGTTGTATTGTACGTGTTATCCCAAGCAACTAGAGCGTATGTAAGAAACGGATAGATAAGTGAATAATATAAAATTATTGTGTGCATCAAATAGTGTGCATCGTATTACAAATAGTGTGCATCGTATTACAAATGGCATAATAATACATATCGAATTTATACCTAATTTACATTTGAAATAATATCAACTTTTACATCTGTTGGCCATCTGTTGGGAATTTCGTTTGCTAGCTCTGAAGTATTAAAGCTATGCCTGGCCGTAATTGTGCATTTTTTGTTGTTAATTAACAAGCAAAAAGCACCAAATTTCATTGTTTTGAATACCAGTCATATTAAGCTCGCACAAAAGTGAATATAAGTTGTCAATAAAAAAGGAAACTTGGGAGAAATGGCTTGAACTTATTTTTAGAACCAGAGCGATTACACCAGAACCGTGAAGAAATGAATATCCAATAATAATATATATTCCATAAGGTAGATACTCTACATAGGAACAGAATTTGGGATTGCATTTAGCTTCCATTTATCTTTGTGTACATACACTTGAAATTTCTGGAATGTTATTGGGAACTTTGGTGTCAAATATATTTTGCTAATCTCATGTTGATCACTTTAGACCATTCTGATGTCACATGAAGTAACTTTGCTATAAGTATAAAATATGTATATGAATGTAAAGGAATTGTCCAAGCTAGTATGTTAACATTTTAATGTTTTGTAGAATTTTACACTCCATGCACTTTAGCAATTTAATCCACAGGCCCTGCATGGCTTTTCAACTCCCAGCTCTATACAAGCCCACTTTGCTCTTCACATGTCTCTCCAACTTCCCCTTGTTACTGTTTGAGGGCTGCCTTACTGAAACTCTAAAAGTGTGTAGATGCAAGTGCCACCCAAATACACCCCCTCCCACCGGATCTCCTAATATCAGCCATAGGCTAAACATATAAGTTATCACACAATGGCTTTCTAACAACAAATAAAATATAATATGCCAATCTACTGTGAGCAACAACAAAAATGTCCTGACCTGCATAATACATTACTTTATAAATGTGTATGAACACATTTTTCTGTTTCCGTTAATGCCTAGCAGTGAAAATGACACTTTTTCCCAACCACCTCGCATAAATTTCCTTTTGGGGATCTTTCTGGAATGACTCAATGAGATTGCTTACGCTTGTAGTTTTCAAATATATATTTACAAAAATCAGATAAAAACTTGACATAATTTACAAGTTTGGTTTAACCCATTGAGTGGCAGCACTCTCCCCCTGACAAGTAAAATCATCTGGTGTTATAATACCTTATTGAATTCTGATAATTTAATTGGCTGTTTATGGTCACATGATATTGAATAGAAAATTCCATTTCCCAAGAGTGGAATGGAATACATTCCATTGCACTCTTTACAAGTGCAATTGTACTACTGTAAACCTCCAACTATAAGCCCTGGGCTTATATTCTTTCATATTTTTGATGGGCTTATACGAGGGGGGGGGGGCTTATATATTGGGGGGGCTTATACATGGACGATCTTTTATGTTAGTGTAATAGTGATAAACAAGTACTAAACAAGCATACTGTTGTAATAATAGTGATTAATAGTGGTAATAGTGATAAACAAGTTGGCTTATATTTGGGGGGGGGGGGCTTATATTTGGAATGAGGTGAGTGTTAGTACATGTGGTAGGCTTATATCCAGGGGGGCTTATATTCGGAGGTTTACAGTATATGTTTTATTCCATTGCACTCTTTGTGTTTTCGATTAGTCTATCTTGGTGTTATATAAAACAAATAATGAATGTTTGTGAGTGCAATGGTAAGATTATTTTCATTCGGTGAAAGATGGAGTGTTCCATTCAACTCGGCTATTGCCTTGTCGAATGGAACATTCCATCTTTCACCGAATGAAAATATTTTTACCATTGCACTCATAAACATTCATTATTTGTATATTAGACAGAGTAAAATAATAAAGTAGAGTGCATTGCCACTTAAAGGTTAATATTGTGTGGTTATTTTGTTCATGTAACTAAAAGTTGTATTGAATTGTCTGCTTCAAAGTGTATTTTAATTAATTAACTGTTTTTCAAATCCTTTTGCAATGCCTTAGACTTTCTTTGTTTTTCTCTAATTTTGTATTGAGTAATATAATCTCTGGCATATGAGAATGGTCTTACTTTCAAAAAAAGTTTTACAATGTTTTCTAAACACAACTTTCGTGTGTCACCAGATGGATTAACTCCAGATGATACCACAATATTATCCACAATGATTTTACAATGGGCGTGCTAATGCCTTATAACAAATAACATCCACTGGGATATTTCTGAAGACTTCCTTTGATTTGTTAACTTCTCTACGAAAGTTTATTTCTGCCTCTTGCAAAATTCCTATGAGGTCATCTGATGGGTTGACAAGACCGCCTCTGTTTGGAGCTTGTATGAAGCTGTTATTTTCTTGCTCCGACTGCAGGCTCCTAAGTAATCCTTGGAGTTCATTGTTCTCTGATTCAGTCTTTTTCTTTCTTGCACTCGTTAATTTCCTAACAACATATCCAGCAATATAAGAAAGAGGTCCCATGCTTCAATCTTTTCACATTCTTTTGTTGTGTTCTCAGTGGTGGTGACTGAAGCATCACCTCTTCCACTTACATTATAGAATGATATGAAATGGTCTGGAATATGTATCATTACAAGGTTGGTAGTACGAGAGTCTGCCAAATCAAGAAGAGTCGTCAACGTAGCATTAAACCATAGAAAGATTTAAGCAATTTGTCTTGATTCTTGTTTTTACAACATTTTGAGTATAAAGGCTCAACCTCATTGAAGAGTGCATCGTTCGCAATAGCATTTTTAATAGAGGATTCTATTTCTTCCCCATACAATTTTTTGTTGTGTCTTTATTGAGTGGTGTTGTATTGCTACCCTCAGAAGGTGCCAGAAACATCATCGACATGTTTTGACTTTGTTCTTTGTCAAACCGCCTTTCGATTTACAAATCTTGTTACAAATATTGCAAGGATAAACCATAAGATCATCAATCTCGTTCAACATGTTTATAAATTCATTTTCCACCGATAGGTCATCATTTTCAACAATATCAATTGCAATATTCATGTGGAAAGCATCTTCATCGAATAACGTTGTTTAGTTCCTTGCTGCTTGACGATTGGCTTTACACTCGACGGCTTTACACTCGACATTATTTCTTCCAAACCTCCCTTAGAAGTTTCCTTCATTTCAATTTAAGTTGTATCCTTTTAAAAACACTTTTTATAAAATTTTTGTTGAACGCATTACTAATCTTAAGTACTTCGCTCAAGGGCATGCACCAAAGGTTCCAACCCTCCCGATTTCTTGGCAAATCTCCCGATCTCCCGATTTATATTTAAACCTCCCGATTTTACAAATGAAAAGAAAAAATGTTACTTTTTCTAAAAGAATCCTTGTAAAAGCCGTTCGCATACGGTAAAAACGGTTGTCGGATCGACAAAAATGCGGTATTTCGCCAAGAGGGGTGTTTTGTACGACAAAGTTTCGTAATATTTCGCATGAAAGGCGGAAATTTACAGTTGTTGTATTCACATATTCACATTCATGTCAAGTTGGAACGTCTGCATGCACTCTATTTAACACGACTTTCGCTTCCTTTGTGGCGCAACATATTTGCCGCCCCTCTTTGAGTTCACTGGCTTTTCAAACTATCTTATTTCTATTAACTGTGTTTTCTCATACACAACAGATTCTAAAATATACACAAATGATGTTTTTGTTTTTATAATGTTAACACTCTATGATGACAGTCTGTGTCTACAAAACCTGTTTTATCACAGAATGCAAACAGGCAATGTGGTGCAACCAAAATGTGCTCCTAAAATAGTTTGCACAGTGCCAGATATCAATATTATCACAACAATTACTTACTGTCATTAAGCCACTCCCTGTGTTCAATGTCACCATGTGCACACCTGTCAAAAATAGGGTGATCAAGGTTTTCGTGCTTGTCAACAATATGGCCAAGAAAGGACACAAATTTAGCCAATATGACTCTTCCATCACCAGATGAAGTTGAGGTAGCACTCCAGGATAGATGGTTCTCACAGGGGTAGATCCAGGGTTGGATCTCCTCACAGTCATTTTCTTTTGCAATTTTTGATGGCACTTTTCAAATTTCTATGATTAATAAATGACATTAAATTTATCACAAGTATCGATTAACCACTTGGAATGTACAGCAGAATCGGCCCATGTAAGGTAATCCATGCACTCATTGGATTCCGGATTCCACTACTTGTATTCTGGATTCCAGATTGGTTGTGGATTTTGGATTCCAGGAAATTGGCTGAGGATAAGGATTCCTCCGATGTTTGGATTCTGGATTGCAATGCTATTAAAAGTCGAATTCTGGATTACCATATATGGGGCGGGTAGAAAGATAACATATTTTGCAACAAACTTTTTCTCAAGTGCCAAAGGTCAAAGTAGTGCTTCACTTCTTTAAGCTTTTCCCTCATATGTTTTTGCTATGGAAGTATGGCAGTCAGTGACAAGTGTGTCATATGTTATTCCACAATTATTGATATATTCCATGCAATGCTGAAATGCATATACTCCATTGCCTGACTAATTCCTGCTTCATTTCCCTAATGTGGACACAAAATATTGAAATTTTGTTATGAAAAAACCCGAATGAAAACAAGAAATATTTATTTTCAAACCTGCACTGAATTGAAGTGTAATATACATGGAGATGTGCAACAGAGTATTGTGTAAGCATAATACTTTGCACTATGTCCCATGCTACCATGCCTTCCATCTCCTGCTATAACCAGTGGTTCTTTGTTTTGTGTAAGTTTGTCAACGAGCTGGCTTTGGTAGTTTTTCCAGTGCAGTTAAATGGCTGGAAATAGCTTATTCTAAAAAAGTTTATGAAAAACAATATGTTGTATGAATCACCATTCAAGGGAACTGATCTGTTTGATAAATGATGAGAACATATACAGGGCTTCAAATTTGCAGTATCCCAATATCCACTAGGCTTGGTATACTGGAAATCACAAGCCCAGTATCCAGTGGGATGTTGAATCTTATTGTATCTTCGACTGATATTTAACTGTAAACATACCTGAGCAAGATTTATTTTCAATTATATTTTACAGTAATTATATTATCAAATTGCTGTGTTTCTGCTATTTAACTGCTCACAATACTAGAATTATCTATAATCCAAATGTGGGATACTAGATTTCAAGTTGTCAAGTATCCCATTGGATACTGATGGAAAATTCAGATTTTAAGCCCTGATATAACATAGTAATTAGCCAATATGGCACACTAAAAGCAACATTGGCCTGGCCATTAGTTGTCACATAATCATCAGTTGTCACTCACATTCTCATTCAGGTTCAATTGTCGCAGTACTAAGACCACTGTTCAGAATAACAGATCTTTCTGTACGAGGGTGCAATTCGGGGTTATAAATGGATGTAGCCCTGTTTGTAGGACCAACTCACCTTCTGATGCCTGAAGAAGTGCTTAGTGAAATGCATGCCACTTCCATATGCCTAAGGACACCTTTAACTTTACTGATTGATGCCACTAAAGTCGCAAAACGTAACAGAAAGTTCCTTGCTGCAATTTTGGTACCCTCCATATTAGGTTGGCTGTGCCACACAGAATCACTTTGCTTGCAGTTGGGATTACCACAGTGAGTACACACAATAACCTTTGTCCCATGTTGGCTAGTCTCAACTAGAGGATTGGCACTTTTGCAGCATGGACAAAACTGAAAAAGGAACATCAGCTGTGACAGAAACGTGATGACAACTCTGGATCAGCCTTCGCGAGGATATTTTCTAACTCCCATTTGTAGACGCCTGGATCTTCACCTGTTCGAAGGTCACAACTTTCGAATAAAGCGTAAAGCATCTCACGTTGGGCAGCAGGACATAAGGATTTCTTCAGTTCAGCGACGGCATCTTTGTATTTTGTACGTCATTTGGCTGGAATTGCATAAAAATGACTGGCAGCTTCACCCCGAAGGAACGCTGGCAGTTTAAAAATCTTATCGTCACACTCCCCAGCTACTTTCCAGCCGTTTGTGTCACAACATGCATCAAACTTGCGCAACCAACACTCGAAATTACCATTGTCAAATCTTCCCGGTAAAATACTTGAAAGACATATTGCTTTAATTTTAGTTTTACCGCTGCAACCAGATTTGTAGCGTCCCGGGATCCCAATAATCATATCACTTCAACACACTCAGAATCTGCTTTATTAAGGACAACCTCTATATATTTATAGTCTAAATAAATAGGGCGTTTACAATGACTACACAATTTACATAAACTATGTCAAGGATGCATGGGCGACACAGAAGGGAGTCTGCCTACCGCAATATGCTAAGTCATCGACACACACGCAAATAATAACATATGACTTGATTGCGAAGAATTCGGTTCCTCTCTTGTAATTCCAGAGAGTAATTGCAATCCGTACCAGCCATTGAAGTGTGAATTCCTCATGATCCGGCTGCTCTATATCCTAAAGAATATCGTTATAAAAAAATTAGAAATATACAGATAAAATATTTTGTAGCACCTTAGTTTAAAACAGTCCACTTTTATTATAAATAGTCAAATATAGTCTTCAACATGAATACATATTGAAGTCACCACAACGTGAAATAATGCTATTTTGCTACTTACATGACGCTCGATATTGATATTCGGTATTTCTATAGCTAAGTCCATTTCTGCTTCAGGTTCAACACAGTCTGATGAACATCCTGGTTCTTGAGGACTGCTTGGTTCATTTCCAGCTGCATACTGAAAATATTATAAGAGAATAAGTTATTGAAGGGCGTGAAGTAAAAATACAAACAAAGAGTTCATTGATAAATGGGTTTTATAAATATTTACTCACCTTGCATTTGATTGCTCTGGCTGCTCTGCCTGAAAGCTGTTTTTCTGTCTCATCCGTACAAAATATAGATGGAAACGATGCAATTCCTAGGTCATCCTTCTTTAGCTTTTGTCGATACGTATTCTCTTGTCCGGGCAAATTCAA
>CACRXK020002430.1:33252-43580 GCA_902702795.2 Paramuricea clavata | reverse complement strand
TGGGCTGCCTTAAAGTGATCTGATGTTGTACAGAACTCACTGCTGAGTTAAGCATGGTTAGATCATGCAGAGGTAGTACATGTTCTTGAATGTGGGCTGCCTTAAAGTGATCTGATGTTGTACAGAACTCACTGCTGAGTTAAGCATGGTTAGATCATGCAGAGGTAGTACATGTTCTTGAATGTGGGCTGCCTTAAAGTGATCTGATGTTGTACAGAACTCACTGCTGAGTTAAGCATGGTTAGATCATGCAGAGGTAGTACATGTTCTTGAATGTGGGCTGCCTTAAAGTGATCTGATGTTGTACAGAACTCACTGCTGAGTTAAGCATGGTTAGATCATGCAGAGGTAGTACATGTTCTTGAATGTGGGCTGCCTTAAAGTGATCTGATGTTGTACAGAACTCACTGCTGAGTTAAGCATGGTTAGATCATGCAGAGGTAGTACATGTTCTTGAATGTGGGCTGCCTTAAAGTGATCTGATGTTGTACAGAACTCACTGCTGAGTTAAGCATGGTTAGATCATGCAGAGGTAGTACATGTTCTTGAATGTGGGCTGCCTTAAAGTGATCTGATGTTGTACAGAACTCACTGCTGAGTTAAGCATGGTTAGATCATGCAGAGGTAGTACATGTTCTTGAATGTGGGCTGCCTTAAAGTGATCTGATGTTGTACAGAACTCACTGCTGAGTTAAGCATGGTTAGATCATGCAGAGGTAGTACATGTATGTTCTTGAATATATGGGCTACCTTAAAGTGATCTGATGTTGTACAGAACTCACTGCTGAGTTAAGCATGGTTAGATCATACGGAGGTAGTACATGTTCTTGAATGTGAGCTACCTTAAAGTGATCTGATGTTGTACAGAACTCACTGCTGAGTTAAGCATGGTTAGATCATGCGGAGGTAGTACATGTTCTTGAATGTGGGCTACCTTAAAGTGATCTGATGTTGTACAGAACTCACTGCTTAGTTAATTAAGCATGCATGGTTAGATCATACATGTTGAATATGAATACGGTTCCTTTGCGTCTTCATAAACAGATCAATGTTATTTCAGTTCCACAAATGAAAGGTGATATTTCGCTACGAATTGATGAAGTAATTAGCACACAAGTTAAAACGATAACGGTGACCCATAAACAATACCGAAAGTAAAAAATGTTTTTCTTATCTTGACCTTATTAAAAAAAATAATGAGAACCAGAATATGATAATGAAGAATAGATTTCTCAGGCGTATATTGAATGATCAACAAGTGGCTTGCTTTTTAACTAAAAGAATAAGAGTAAAAGATTATCTATAAACATGCATGTGCATTGCTCAATACTTGTGTCTATAGATTTTATCTAATCCAACAGAAACTGCTCATGTAACCATGCTTAACTCAGCAGTGAGTTCTGTACAACATCAGATCACTTTAAGGTAGCTCATATAGAAGAACATGTACTATACCTCTGCATGATCTAACCATGCTTAACTCAGCAGTGAGTTCTGTACAACATCAAATGACTTTAAGGTAGCCCACATTTAAGAACATGTACTACCTCTGCATGATCTAACCATGCTTAACTCAGCAGTGAGTTCTGTACAACATCAGATCACTTTAAGATCGCCCACATTCAAGAACATGTACTACCTCTGCATGATCTAACCATGCTTAACTCAGCAGTGAGTTCTGTACAACATCAGATCACTTTAAGGTAGCTCACATAGAAGAACATGTACTATACCTCTGCATGATCTAACCATGCTTAACTCAGCAGTGAGTTCTGTACAACATCAAATGACTTTAAGATCGCCCACATTTAAGAACATGTACTACCTCTGCATGATCTAATCATGCTTAACTCAGCAGTGAGTTCTGTACAATATCAGATCACTTTAAGATCGCCCACATTCAAGAACATGTACTACCTCTGCATGATCTAACCATACTTAACTCAGCAGTGAGTTCTGTACAACATCAGGTCACTGTAGGGGTAGCCAGATTGAATTAATCAAGAGCCTGTACTGCCTCTGCATGATAAAACCATGCATGCTGTACCAATTAGTATTTGCCCATTTCGCAAGGAGCCATCATAAAGAACTATACGTTTTACTAACAACAAAAGCTTGGCAATAACTACAACAGCAATTCCGAAGTTCCTGAAAAACTACCCTGGCACGAGACTATACGAAGTCAAACGCCAACTGATATTTAATAGTCGTTTGCATTTTCCAATTTACGTAACATAAAACATTTTCGACGTTTATAATTGATTATAATTACAATATATTGCATCCAAACAGCAACTGGCAAAACTGAACCATACTAACCTTAAATCCTGAATTATCCTGATACAATAACACTCCTAACCAACTTTCTTGGTGATTGTTCAACGATTAAACTACACACCAACGATTAAGACATCACGTTTAAAATTCCTGTGGGAAATTAACAAAATAGTTCCTATCAGATTGAAGCGCGATAAATCGATGATCACCTTATGCAATCCTTAACATACATTAACCTACACCGAAGCTTTCACATTAGAAGTCCATAACCGGTCGACGTTTTGGGGCCAAATTCGCCTCTAAAAGCGTATTGAACAAAGCTATAAATGTTTTGGTTATCGGTTTTGCCCCCTGAAGTTTTGAAGATTGAATATGAGTTTTGTTTTCAAAGCACTTTTAAACAATAACCATCCCGCTAATGGAGAAACCATATGTGCTTAATTGCTTTAAAGAGACTCCTTTCCATTGCTTGTTTCCTGCAAAATTGAGCAATTTAGGCCTTAAAATTCTTGTATGATATTGACATCTAGATGCAAGCTGGATATAGAGTTTTGTAATGTTTTAGTGACAAACACAGCGCACATTGACACTAACATGTGTTACACAGATTGTTTCATCGTATGAGCATTGTGCAACTCGGTGTGAAACATTGTAATTTTTCTTTATATAGCTTAGTTATCTATTTTAATTCCGGTCTTTACGTAGTTCGTAACTCAAGCGAAACTATCACTAAAGTTTTTGTGAGAGAAGATAATATATGTGTAGATTACATACATTTGCCTCGTGGGAAGATAAAGACCATTATGTTTATATTACTGGCTGGAATTCTACACATGTAACCTGTCCTGACATAATCAATTATGCATGGTATATATGCTGGCATTCAATATATTTTTCCAGAGTTACTGAGTATAGCATTTGATATTCCGTGCGGAGTTCTGTTAAAAATATTATAGCCCAGACAACTATTTTAAAAAGAGCCTTAAAAATGTAGACTGCATTATATACGTCTAAACTGTTCTCCCTAGAGGTCCAGTAAGGGTCATCCCTAATTGATCCAGTGTTACCACAGGAGGAAACTTAAACTATTAATTAAACTAACTTTATTTATACTGGATAGTTCTATCAGTTCGAAATTGGTCTCCCTAGAGGTCCAGTAAGGATCATCTCTTATTGATCCAGTGACTGTGTTACCACAGGGGGAAACCTAAACTATATACTGGACAGTTCTATCACTTCTAAATTGTATTCCCTATATAGAGGGCCAGTAAAGGTCATCTCTAATTATAATCCAGTGTTCGGAGAAAACGTTCTTAAACTAACGTTATATTTATACTGGATAGCTCTATATCATTTCCTAACTGCATGTTCCCTTTGCATGGGGTCGAGTAAGGGTCATCCTTAATTGGTCAGTGCACGTTACAACTCCAGTGCACAGTACAACTCCAGTTGTAAGCAGGTTGCATGTGACAGTTTTAGGCAAAAGTTGTGTAGTGTCGTAGGTGAGTTGTGTGTTTGATTTACACAGTACAACTCAAGTTGTAAGCAGGTTGCATGTGACAGTTTTAGGCAAAAGTTGTGTAGTGTCGTAGGTGAGTTGTGTGTTTGATTTACACAGTACAATTCAAGTTGTAAGCAGGTTGCATGCGACAGTTTTAGGCAAAAGTTGTGTAGTGTCGTAGGTGAGTTGTGTGTTTGATTTACACAGTACAACTCAAGTTGTAAGCAGGTTGCATGTGACAGTTTTAGGCAAAAGTTGTGTAGTGTCGTAGGTGAGTTGTGTGCTTGATTTACACAGTACAACTCAAGTTGTAAGCAGGTTGCGTGCGACAGTTTTAGGCAAAAGTTGTGTAGTGTCGTAGGTGAGTTGTGTGCTTGATTTACACAGTACAACTCAAGTTGTAAGCAGATTGAAAGCGACAGTTTTAGGCAAAAGTTGTGCGGTGTAAATCGGCCTTTTCAAAGAGTGCATCATGCAGTAACTTATATGTCAAGTCAATAAAATTAAGCATTTATACCAGTAAATAATTACAGTTTAGTTTCAGTACCTGCAGTAGTAAAGCATATAGATAGATTCGTTTCATTAACATCTTATACGTACTCTCTTCAATACCAGAGCTAATAACTTATTTCTAAGCCATACTTTTGAGTGCTTATTAATATATTTTAAATTGCCCAAGCTGCAGCTTTTATGACGGTCAGTCCAGACTATTAGCAAATATATACCAAATATATATATTTCTGAAAACGAGCTCTAAATTAACAGGCAATATATCAAAAACCCGCATATTGAAAAAATAAAAATTTTACCTAGCCTCAAAAAGTAGTAATTGGTAAATATACGAGTTTTTGGCGATTCAGTTTCATAAATTTATTTTCTTTACTTTGGGAAAAAGACGAGCAAGCTGTACAAATACGAACAACAGTCAAAAATCAATAAAGTCTCTCCCAGTTAGAATAAATTAACTTGCTTTGATGTTTTTAAATAATTGTCAATTGAAATTTTAATATTTTATACTGGATAGCACAACACAGCTATCCGATAGCTGTATCAGTTCAAAACTGCATGTGTTGTCCTTATATAGGGGTACAGTATGGGTCAGTCCTGTAGTAGTCAATAAGTGTCACTACAGGAGTAAACCTAAACTGGATTGAAACTTGGACAAAATCAATTTTATTTAAATACTATATATAGGCCTATCACTAAAAATCTCTTTAAGGCAATTCCTTATATTGGCCCTCCCTTACAGGAGAAAACCTAAACTAAAATTGACTTTATTTATACTGGATAGCTCTATCCGTTCTAAACTGTTCTTCCTAGAGGTTCAGTAAGGATCATCTCTTATTGATCCAGTGTTACTACAGGAGGAAACCTAAACTAAACTAACTTTATTTATACTGGATAGCTCTATCACAGTATCAGTTCTAAACTGTTCTTCCCAGAGGTCCAGTAAGGATCATCTCTTATTGATCCAATGTTACTACAGGAGGAAACCTAAACTAAACTAACTTTATTTATACTGGATAGCTCTATCACAGTATCAGTTCTAAACTGTTCTTCCCAGAGGTCCAGTAAGGATCATTTCTTATTGATCCAATGTTACTACAGGAGGAAACCTAAACTAAACTAACTTTATTTATACTGGATAGCTCTATCAGTTCTAAACTGTTCTTCCTACAGGTCCAGCAAACTCCATTAGGTATTGTTCCAATGTTACTGCAGGAGAAACTCCGAGAAAAAACCTGTCAGGTACTTGGTAGAGTCAAACTGGAAGCATCCATCTCACATGCGACTGCATGAGATGGAATTATAATGAGACAACTGCATATTGCAGGAATGAAACCTCAGTCACATGCAGATCGAGATGAGAGACATGCATGGTACTATAACCATACCTACATACATTCCAAGCATGTGCGGTGCGAGAAAGCATTCCTTCGCTCCAATACTCGGTGGTACTGTGAGCGACAGCCGCGTCCCTTGCCATTATAACATTATTCTGGTTAATGCATCATTGTTGAATATTTTAAGAGGCTCTCAAATACATTAAGTAATTGCGTAGTTTTGTATAAAAAAAAACGTGTATGACGTTACCTGCTTAGGTTACCTGCAAACAAAGGTCATACTTAGCTAATGCTATATACATATAATCTTAAAAAATAAAAAAAATAATACTACAAAAAACATGGAAAGGTAATCATGCAGTCTAATCCGCGTAGTTTGTGTCTGTATACTACCTGAAAATCGTAAAGAGAAGGCTTCAACATTTCAAGCGAAGGTTGTTCAACGCTATCAAAAATAGGAAAGCCCATCGATCGCTCCAAATGTCTATATATGCAGGTGTTATCGCTCTATCATTGTCAGGTACTTCAAACACAAACAGGAAAGCTCGCTGTGAAGGGGATACAACTAGCTGAAAAATATAAACAGAATGTCGACGTTTCGAGCGAAGGCTTTTCGTCGGAAAGTTTCGCTCCGGCAACGTCGAATTTCTGCTTGTATTGTTCAGGTATAGTTGTATCTCACTCAATCTATACAGGTGCAGGCATGAAGCTGTCTTCTTGTCATCGGCGCTACATAGATACACTGGTACAAACCGTTTCAAACACAAACTATACTACTTCAAACACAAACTATATACTATTTCAAAGGGCGGTAAAGGTTATTTTCGTGAACCGTGGATTGCAATGTTTAACTCCCGTGAAATGGCTATTCTGTCTCCACACGTGAATTGTGATTTAAAGGCCTTTAAATAGTACTTAATTTAACGCGGTGAATGATCACGCGCGATTATCAAATGCCAGTGATGACGTGTATAACGTCAAATGTCGCATGAAATGTTGAATGAAAATTTTAAACAAAGGCGATTTAATATCTACCAATATCAGTCAAAATTTAATACCCAACAGGCCAACATAGACATATACGCCTGTATTCTAAAAGCCTACTCACTCTCACACTCAAAGAGTGGATGTTCAATCTGAGCTTCTCTTGAGTGTCAGTGCTGTTTTTGAATAGCTGGAGGGTTAGTGTCGTACCTTACCAAGTGACTACTCACTCGCCAGCTATTAAAAAACAGCATTGACTCGCAAGAGGAGCTCAGATTAAACCTCCACTCTTTGAGTGTGAGTGAGCTTTTAGAATACAGGCGTTAGTGTTCAAACGACGCCGATAACATGGAGGATTTTGAACCAATAGATTGGCCTCATTTATACGGGCCTCATTTATTATACTATAATAATTTTAGCATCGCACAAGAAGCCTTAAACCACAAAGAAACGATGGATTGATAATGTGAAAGGAGACCAAGCAGCTATAGTAGTATAGACGCGCCACTAGCGCAGCGGGGTAAAAAAGAAACGACGCACCTTATAGATTAGAATAAATTATTTCACCTTCAAAAATCGTACTGAAAGCTTCTGACACCGTTATCTCCGAGATTATCCCATGATAAGGAACCATTTACAGTCGTGTTGTGTTCATGTCGTTTATTTAATTCGAGCTTGAGATATTATATATATAGGTAATACAATATCCGACCACATATATGTAATCGTCAACAGCGAAGCACCGCTGTCAAACACAATAATTTATAATATATTTAGAATTAAATAAAAAAGTAAATAACATAAAGAATTGACGATTTAATGTGAATTAAAGTGAAATTAAAATCTGGGGCAGCTATTGACTTTTAACTGGCCACCATTGTGGTATTTTGAATGCGTGCAGAATAATTCCATTTTTTGGGTCGTATCCAGAATGATTACAGTTTATTGGACAGATATTGTACATGAATAAAAAAGTTCTTATAAAAACATCTTTTTGATTTGTCATTCGATGCCAAACGCCAAAATGAACGTAGAATATTCACAACTAATTTGCATTTATTAGCATGTGATGTAACTGCAAATTACTGATTTCCAAACAATGTCAGACCTAATACTTTTATATTAAAATTAATCATTTAATAGTCAGAACTTTCATGCAACTCTTGCTCTCGTTTGATTATAGCAATGAAAGACGAGGAAACTCTCGCGTAAACTCTCGCTTGCCAACTCTGATGCAACTGTTGTTCTCATTTGATTAAAGCAACCAGCGAGACTGCGACAACTCTCTCGACAAGTGTCAACTCTCTCGCCTGTCAATTCTTACATAACTTTTGTTCTCGTTCGATTAAGCAATGAACATTATGCCAGCCAATGCAACTCATCGCCTTATTAAAACAACTAAAAAAAAGACTAACCTGTTTAGAACCTGTCATGGATTACTGGCCGCATAGAACAACGAAATAAAACATTCAGATATTCGTTAGCATAGCTTGCCTTGCATTCGCTTTGTTTGTCGTCACATGTCATTAAAGCGCTCTTGCATCTGCATGCAGGAGAGGTATTAAAATATGTAAAATAACTTGATGACAAGCAGCGAATATATTCTCAGAATAAAGGCACGCAAGCACGTAAGTGCATACATGTTCTACAATCTATTAATCTATAATCTATGGGGAAAAGCGTCAATACTTCGAGTAATGGAGAGCTTGAAGAGCCATTTTATCATCTTATATGCATATATATATATACGTGTATGACGTTACAAAATAAAAATACGCGGTATAATGAATGAAGTGATAACAAAACCTAGACTAGACAGCTCATGCAATTATATATTATCGTACAAAGAGAAATGGTTAGATATTCCAGGCCTATCAAGTCTCTCGTTTTTGCGAGAGATTTATACTCATGAGCATTGCATGTGTTCCTACATAAGCACAAGAAATATCTTGCATTCCAACAACGAAGTGTATCAAGGGTTTGATCTAAAGTCTAATTCGTTTCAGTAAGGTTGGGAGAACAGTTTAGACCTGATAGAGTTATCCAGTATAAATAAAGTTAGTTTAGTTTAGGTTTCCTCCTGTAGTAACACTGGATCAATAAGAGATGATCCTTATTGAACCTCTAGGAAAAATAGTTTAGAACTGATAGAGCTATCCAGTATAAATAAAGTTAGTTTAGTTTAGGTTTCCTCCTGTAGTAACACTGGATCAATAAGAACTGATAGAACTATCCAGTATAAATAAAGTTAACACAATGTGTGTTCAGGCAATGTGTTAAATGTTTCTCGGCTAGGCATGTGACGGCTTTCAACACTGTTCTATATTAAAAACATATCTTACAGGAGAAATTGCGCGTGCGTGCTGAGATAATTTGTTGCATGTTTGTAATTACAAGAATACAATTATGTAATTAACGCTATTGTCAGATCGGCGTCGCTGATTATGCAAATATTGAAAGGTTTTAATATTGCCGTTGGATGGTTGGTTGGTTATACTTTATAATGTCTCTATTTAAAATGAATTTTTTACGAAAACACGCTAGCTCCTCCAGGATGGGGGGCGTGTTTAAATATACAAAGAAATTATTGTAAAAAGTTAAAACACACATAAATAGAATATATATAATAAGTAGAATTATACAACACACAGCATGACATGATCCAAACTATGTTCTAAATTAATATGTTTCTTAATGGAATTAAGAGATTCAGCCTTGACAATGTTTTTTTTTACTTTTGTAGCTAAACCATTGACGTCACAAGAACTATAGTTGACGCACATTTCACCGTTTAATTATTTAATTAAATGTTTCCTATAATTGACTGACAATATTCAGAGATTCGCCGTGGAATGACGTGGTTATATTTATTAGTTTTTTTACTAAAATGTTCAGCAGTATTGTGATGTCTTAATTTTCAACAAGGTTGGGACGACATCAACACGCTGAAAACATCGTACGCGATCACGAATTTCCAATCCAGCGTTCTTAATCTTATAATCCACGATTTCACTAAGCTTTCTCATGACGTAACAGATGGTCCAGTTGACGTCATATACCCTAGCTTAGCCTGCACTTATGTAGCGAATTAATGTTTACACTAAGCCGTTAAAAAATATTTTAAAAAAACACTGAAGCGGCGCGAATTAAGACGGTGCCGCTTTCGCACGAAGCCGGCACGCGCTCCGTTTAGAAACCGTGCTCAAATTAGCCATTCCCCAATCGACCAGAGGACTGGGTCTAGTCGCTTGTTTGGAGGGACAAAAAATAAACATGCCGAATATGGCAACTAGAAAGTTTTCCCACATTCCTAAAGTTATTTGTGCAGCCTGAAACGCAACAATTATAGACCATTATAATAAGGTATCTTTTAATATATATTTAGCTCGCTCACTATAACTTGCTGTCCCTCCAAACGTCCCTCCAAACATCAACTAGATTCAGTCCTCTGCTCGATTGGGAAATGGCTAATTGTTACGGCAAAAGTTACGTTTTCAAACAATTTCGCTCCGGCTTGCTCCGGCGTAGGTGTGAACGCGTTAAATGTTTTCTACGCTGTTTCAAAACGCCTCTGTGTCACAGCAGATAGTGCCCCCCCCCCCCTCTCCCTCCCCGCAGGTATAGTGCTCCCCAATAACTTCCCGATCTGAAACGTCGAAGTTCTGCTTGTATTTTTCAGGAAATTGCATCCCCTATTCCCCCTATAATTACATTTCCGCTAG